>UFQX01001196.1:77342-89373 GCA_900497675.1 Arapaima gigas | reverse complement strand
GGGGGGGGGGGGGGGGGGGGGGGGGGGGGGGGGGGGGGGGGGGGGGGGGGGGGTGGGATCGCATGTTCTTGCCCTGTTGGTTTGGATCTCCTCTTGCAGTCCCAAGTGGGCTATTTTACCTCAGTTGGTGCCTAAATTCCAGGTAGTGTGTGAGTGTGTGTGGCTGATGTCCCTTGTCTCCCCCCCTCGTGTCCACCTTGACCCCGCCTTAAATAAAGCAGTTTTTGATAAGGAACGAATGAATGAAGCACTAAGTTAAAATAAACCCGCATCCGTGTTAGAAACTGTTTTCTGGAATTAAACGTATCTGGAAGATCTGCTGGTGGTTTCTTCTGCAGCGTCCCAAAGGCAACATCGGGGTGGGGTCGGGGGGGGCTGCAATGTATGCGGAAAATAAATCAGTTGAGTCAATTAGTAATACAACTAAGGTTTTCCCGGTTAGTCCAACAAGATCGGGATGTCGGTGGCCTGAAATGAACTCGGTGCTGCCCACTGACCCCCCATCACCTGCAACCCTAAATGACAAAAAGATGTTGTCTTGAAAGACTTCTCTCTGTGTGGGAAAGAAGCCACCGGCTTACCAAGTGTGCCAAAGCACTATGGGAAGCACTGCAGTATTACCTCCTTTTATACCGTGTCCACCCCCCGCGGTGATGTCGGTGTCGTCAGCTCTGGGCCCCCGTCTGCTTCTGAAAATTTGCATATTGGTTCTGTCATTGTGCCTGGTCTGTCCTGTCAGCGTACGACATGTCCAGCCAGAGTACGGCGTTTCCGTTAGTCGCGCCGAAGCTTTAGCTTGGCTTCCGTTTTGAATAAACATATTAAAAATATATATTCCAGATTGTTCTGCTTCCACTTGGCGCACACAATCGAGAGGTTTTCCACACTGTGAGGTTTCAAACATTCCGCCAACACGTTCTGTGGTTCTGCGGATGTTCTGGAGGAGTACTAAAAACCTCCAGCAGGGAATCCCTGGGCTGCAGGCAGGAGGTGCAGGAGGACCAGGTTCTATGTCAAGTGTTGCATTCCAGCACTGTTCTCCACACGGCCTTCAGCGAGTTCCCCAGGTCTCACGGTACAAATGTCCGGTCTTTGACCCACGTGTCAGTACTGCGGACAAAAACAAGGTGGGGGGTCATAAGAAGAAGCACGTTTATTAGGTCAGGCAGCATGAAGGGCTGGGAAGTACTTAGTGCTGATGCCTCAAAGGGCTTCTATCCTGTTTTGTTTGTCTGCAGGTTCCCCCCATGTCGGATTCCTCTGCTCCCCTTTCACAGTCCGCAGACGTGAGCTTCGAACCTAAACTCTCCTGCAAATCGGTGTCTGAGGGCAGTGTGACGGCCTGGCTTTCCCCACACGCTTCACCCCCCTGTGCTCCTGCGACCCTTTTGATGTTTTCAGCAGCACAGAATGAGGATGACCATATATGTGTCCTATCTGACACGTCTGAGGGTTTTGCGCTCTTCATCAGAAGCGCGTTTGACCCAAAGTTTCGGCGTACGATCACATTTGAGAAATTTGATCGCTTTTGGTGATGCTGAAGCGCATCAAGGAGGCAGAACACACTGTCAGGGAGGGTCCTCGGGGGTCCAACAGACGCCGTTTCGTCATCCGCGATGTTTATCGATTCCGTCTTCAGCTACCGCGTTAGGAGAGATGTGAAGAAGCTAATGAAGACATCAGTCAACAGCTCACCTGTCAGGAGGGATTTGAAGGAGGCCAATTAACCCGAGTCCAGACACAGCAGAGGGGCTGCTGGCGTTTCATTTCCACACCCGCATCGCTTCTACTTGTTCCATCCTAATGTTGAAACGGCGATATCTGTGTCAACAAGGAGAGAGTCGGCTGGACACGAACGCGCGACTGTGACCGCGTCGTCTTTGCCGCCAAGACGGCAAAAACAACCGGACGCGATCGAAACGGTCGACGGCCCCCAACCGCTTCGTTCCGAATGTCACACTTGACGTGCCTGGCAGCAGATCACGATTAAAAGGCTGCAGAAGTTGCACTAGATACCCTCCCCACCCGTGTAGACGGGAAACACCATGACGTTTGAGCGAGTTTAAAAGTTCAAGTGAGGCCTAACTGGAAATAATGGAACCCGACAGGCGGAAATATGTTGCTTTTTGTGATGCCGCTGTGAAATCCCTCAAGTACCACTCCCTAGCTTTTGTGCTAGAACGTCGCCCGAGACGGCGATCGGAAGTTTCATTCAGGGGTCCACGTGGAAATACAAATAACTTATATCTCCACGTTGACTTTGTGAAAATTAATATGCAAGTAGCCATATGAATATTTTTGTTGGAAATATGTTAAATTAAATCGCCTGGAAACGTGTCATTGGAGGAAGACGGGGTTTATTAAGCGTCTGCGGTAATGATGGAGCTGCGAGGTGGTGGACAGGACACTACAGGCCACCGGAGCGGGTCAGGTGGCACAGACTGGCGTCACTGTCACAGATGACCGTGTCATAATTAAATTACAGACCAGGTGGGGACAAAGTCCATCAGGCCCCTGGGATGAGATCATCCACAATTAGCGAGGCCTCTGGAGTCTGTGGAAGACCAGAGCCAGACCCCCCTCGAAGGTGGCCGTGTTCAAAATCTGCCCGCTCTAGACGTCTCCACACGCCGCTCACTGGCGAGATGTTGCAAGTTGGAAACAGTAGGGATCAGGGATCGGTTTACCACTCGAACTGCTGCTCAACATCTTCTCAAGCCCAAACAAGCTGCGTTGTTGAAGCGCACTTTAAGGAATAACGCTCGGCGGCCTGCTGTTCCTCCCCGTTCACCGCGAACCCAACAACCGCGAACGCGGTTGAGGTGAACGATGTGCTCTGCACTGTTAGCCAGTTTACGTCCAACAAGAAACCACCCGCGCAGCACGACAGCTGCTCAGCAAAAATAGAAACGGCTAATTTGCTAGTCTTGCTGTCTGTAAGGGGGCTCACAGGACATTAGCGCAAGTGCAGATGCGGGTTAATACCTGGGGGCGTCATTATCCGCACACTTCATTAGAGAACAATAACAGTGCTAATAAACATCTACTGTCTTGTGATTCCACAGATCTCTGCGGGTTAATTAATGACCTCCTGCCATTGGTCACCCCTTTGTCTGAACAACAAGCTGATGAGGAACCGGTCCCACCTGAAGAGTCCCTGTAGGTGACAGATACAGACGAAGCTGTCAGTTCTTCGAGTCAAAGGCGCTCTTCAGAGATGTTATTATCCATGTTGACCCGCAATACTGGGACGGGGGTCTGCCCCCAAGACGGAAACAGACGTGCTCAAGTAGAGATGAACCTGCCACTCTCATCGGCACCTTAGAAACCCTTTTCTCGTGCCGTTTCGTGCGTGAACTTCATCCCGAACGAATGGCCTTGCAAAAATCCATTAATAATTCAATTAAATATTTTTGTGTTCTTTGCGGGGTAGCAAAGGCGTGACTTTGGCCGGCGAGTCCAAACGTATGTTTGAGAGCCAAAAATAAATCTCCTTTCAAATAAATCTGACGTAAATATGAATCATTATAAAGATTACGGTCCTACTGCTGATGTTCAACCATCTACTTTTTGACATGGTGTCCACTTATAAGTAAAAATAGTTGCCGTGTTTACGCTGTACTAAGAAGCAAAATGTAGGTGGACACGGTAGCCACACAGTCATACCCAGAAATTGTCTGACAGAAATTATCATCCACGACACAAAGCTATGACATCACTAAGGACCTGCAAGGTGATGCCAAGTGTTGATGGGTTTGACAACTGCACTGGTTTGCAGGACAAATGGAGACGCAGTGGCTGCTGCTGCTGCTTTATGGGGTTCCAGTGCTTCATCTCATGGGTCGTAGGAAAAAAATGACTGGGACACAAACGGTCATACTGTTGACCTCCTGCTGCCAGGGAAAAATTCTTGGCCTGTGGGCAAGGAGGGCTTAAACAGAGACGTGATGGAAACCAGGTTTTTGTTGATTGTAACCGGGCACGTGTGGATGTTAGCAAGGCGTCCAGGTGTTGGTTGTGCACGGCCGCGGGTGTCTGAACTGAACTGACCTGCAGTTTACTTTGGATGAGCCGTAATGAATTCTGAAGACCTGTGTTCCATCATAAAACAATAAAAAGCAAAAATATCAGGAAGTGGCTAAAATCACAGTTGCTCATAAATCCTCTGGGCGCATAAGACAAGGTATGGAACGTCACTTTCACCTGTCTTATCCACTTAGAGGCGAACTGTGTACAGTAGAGACTGCGGTGGATGGATGGCAGCTCCAATGGGTCATCGTCGAGATGTGATCAAACCTAGTGGAGCGAAGCACCAGGAGTTGATCTGCAGACGTGAAGAAGAGATTTCAATGACAGGGGGTACTGTTGCAGTTGTAGGAGCAGCGGCACTGGAGGGGCAATGTGGGAACCAGGCTCGTAGCTGAAGGCTATGCCTCAAGACACTCGTTCAACTGGAAGACCTGGAAGTTTTCACAGGTTGACATTTGTGAAACTGTTCCTTGCCTTGCATTCAAGTGTGGCAGGAAGGTGTACTGTACAATTAGGCTTTTGACATGGCTGACGTCTCTAGAGGGGCCTCAAGGGGTCCCGGCATCACAATCTACACGTGAGGAAACGTAATAAAAGACATCACGTTCAGGTGACACTTCAGACCTGAAAAGGCTGCTCGGGACTGAGTGAAGAGGAGCCGAAACCTTCCGTTTTCCCCCGTTGTCTTCATAGTGGGTCACATGTACTGTGCAAACGACCGGTACAAGCCACATATATGAGACAAAAAGAGTAAGATGGGCTAGATTTTTTTGGGATTTTCGATCTACATGTCTGAGGTTTGGAGTGAAAATGCTCTTAACGGTCTTTATGTTCTTTCTAAAAGCTTCAGGAGGAAACACTCAACAAACATCAGTCGAGCCAAAAGGAAAAGGAGAAAAGAGATGCAAGACAACACATCAGGAAGTTGGTCTGACTTGACCATGGAACCCCTGGACATCCCACCATCAAGAATCTACCCAGTGTTCCTCCTTGGACTTATGACCTACTGCCTCATACTGGCGTTCAACCTAACCGTCCTCCTCACCATCGTTCTCAACAGGCAGCTGCAAAAGCCCATGTACCTGCTGCTCATCAACCTGTCCATCAACGACATGCTTGGTGCCACTGCTTTCTTCCCCCAGCTCACATCCAGCATCCTGCTGCAAAACAGGTCTATCTCATACCCAGCTTGCATTCTACAGGCAGTACTTGTACACGCATACGCTGGTGGGTCCCTGATCATTCTGACGTTCATGGCTTACGACAGGTATGTTGCCATCTGTCACCCTCTCAGATACCAGCTGATCATGACCCCCAGCAACTTGTTGAAGATGATCACCACTATATGGCTCCTTGACTTTGTTTCTGTAGGAATTCTGTGCTCCCTGTTGTCCCGCTTCCGGCTGTGCCGGTCGGCCATCACAGACATGTTCTGTAACAATCCCTCCTTGATGAAACTGATCTGCGAAGATACCAGCATCAATAACTACTTTGGGCTGTTCCTCACCTTTTCCGCGCACGCGATATCGCTGTGCGCGCTGGTCTTCACCTACGTTCAGATCCTGCTCGCGTGCCTTTTCAACAAGCACGCCGACGCCCGGAGCAAAGCCGTTCGGACCTGCGCTACGCATTTAGTCGTGTTCGTCTTCTTCGAACTCACCAACCTCTTTGCGGTGCTCGCGCACCGGTTCAATGAGGTGTCGCCTTTTCTCAGGAGATGCGTGGGAGTCTCGATTCTGGTCTTCCCTCCCATCCTCAACCCCCTGATTTACGGTCTTAACACAGGCGAAATTCGCAGCAAAGTAACTTATGCGTTTCGCAGAACAGCGAGTCCCTTTTTCAACAGGAGGATTACTAGCAGGTAGGAATTTAACATATATAGTTAAAAAAAATACTTGCAATTTGTATGAAGGAGGGAGAAAAAGAGGTTTTAAACAAAAAAGGGTGAAGGACTGAAACTGTATCCAAGTTCACCTGCAGCACAGCGATGCTGAAACGCACTGTTTTCGTGGTAAATTGCGTGTCGAGAATAAATTTTTAAAAATCCGGATCGTAACACTGCTGTAAAAATTGACACCGTTGCTGACTACATCCTCAGTCGTGTTCGGTATCAAGTCGCCAGCGACATTCTTAACTTCTACAACCTGTCCGGCACGAAAACGACTATCCTCTTTTTGCCAGCAATGCCATCGCACCTGCGGTACAGCAGAACACCGAAGCTCTTTTCCTTTTCGTAAAATTCTTTTGAACTTCATTAATAAAAAGCCCCGGGGTTTAACTGCTCCGCCATCGAATTGCAATTTTCCTGGGAATCGTTGCGGTGTTTTGCATTAAACTAGAACATAAGATGCACCCTGGTGACCCTGGAAACCCCTAGAAGGACATGATGTAATTTGCACCAGGATATGAGCCCCGGGGGGACAATGGATCTGAAGTGACTCCCCCAGGTCGACGTGAGACTACAAAATAGGTGGGCGACGAATTTGTTTACTTTACAGCCTGTAATTTTTCATGGTGTCGCACGCTTTTGCGGTGTAATCGTATCCGCAGCGGTTCTGCGGTGACCACACATAGTTGTTATTCTTAGAACCAGGCCGGCAGCTTCAGGAGATGTCAGCCTGGTCTTAGCAAAGCCCACAGATCTCGCTTGTTTGACAGGCTCCAAAGAGAAGAGAACCCGGACAGCTGGCAGAACCGGCAGTGGGACAGTTTATAACACGCGCAGACACATGTGCTCCCAAACAAGCCGCCCTGAAACAGGAGAGAAACACGATGGGCTGTTATAGAGGCCAACAAAAAAGATGCGTCTTTGCTTCACTAAATATGACATTGCAAAAGGTGGTCGGTTGTGTATAAAGCGGGGCGGATGTGGGGCGTAAACGCCAGCAGGATGGGTTATTCGGCTGTTTCGGGAAGGCATACGAAACATCTGATCCTTTTGTCTTTACAGGCCTGTGAACCTTCAAACGCTCCTCTTACGGCCTAAGGGCTGCACATTTCTCACCTGCTCTGATGGTTACTGGTGGACAAGCTGGTTGGACTGTTGTGTGTGATTGCAGCTGAAGCTTTGCAGATGATGCTCGCAGACTTCAATTCACAAATTCTGACGTTTCAGTCCAGAGTGAAAGCCCTATGACCTCAGGAAGAGGTGCAAAATGAACCATTTAGAACAAATAAATACACATAAAAAGTGTTTCTGTGTGTGTGTGTGTATAAATATAACTTGTTAACGCTACGGAGCAGCAGTAGGTATTGGTTGCAGCCATCACCTGGTAGTCATGAGATCCAGAAGCACCTCACATCTACTGGAGGTCCACTGATCAAGGTGTTTATCTTGTTCCTCAACCAAGAGTGACTCGGCTGTACAAATGGGTACAGAGTTAACTAGCTTACAGTTCTGAATAGCCAAAATGCTCAGGTGAGCAACACTGATAGTAGAATCCATTTACCCTCATTATTTCATGTCACACAAAACTAATGTATCCAGAACCTGCCCGACATCACGGCCTACATGACCGATGACCACCTACAGCTCAACCTGTGTAACACTGAGAGTTCCATCTCTGACCCACCCAGGCAGACCTTGCAGTCATCAGACCCTCTTCTACATCAGAACCTGCAGGTGCCTCATACCATACTACCCAGGCCCTGGTGATGCCACCTGGACTACTGAAACTCCTGCCTCTTGTCATTAGACCCCCACAGATGGTCCAGTACGGCACAGAGTAGTAAGTCAGTTGTGCTGGAGCTACCAGAACATTTTCACGCGTCTGCTGGCTTCCTCCAGCGGTCACTCCGGTTTTGGCCCACAAGGCTGTCAAAGGATCGCGTTCAGGCCACAACTGATCACTCCACACCTTGCAGCAGTGCTGTGCTCCCCCCACTCCTGGAGTATAAGGAAGTCAGACACCTGGCAGGGACAGTTATAAAAAGGCCCTGCTGTAGAAATGACTCCACTCTCAGATACAGGAGATGTTAAAAATGCAGTTCCATTTTTAGGTTCTCAACTACTAATTTTTACACATTTGCATATTTCATATTTTTCTTTCTCCTTTGGAACTGCTCCCTATGAGCCATGAAGGCTGTGATTCATCTCCTCAGTCTCCATGTCCAACTCGCTGTAGACTAGTGGTCATGTCCCTTTCACTGGCCACATGGAGGCCCAGGTCTCAAAAGTGCCGACTCAGCCAGTCCAACACGGCACGGCGAGAGGAGTGATGCTGAACCCCGACCAAACGGCAGCTCTCTAAACCAAGCCGTGGTCTGTTCCCCTGTCAAAATGGCCGTCAGCAGGGACATGGATCAGACAGGGACAATGGGCCTCAAAACCCAGCAGTTCATCGCTGTCTCTGGGCCATGACGTAGGAGAATAAACACCCTCTCTGCCTCAGAACTGCTGAATCCGTCTCAACATTCAAAAATGCTCCCAAAACGCATTTGTTTCGTACTCATTTCTCTTGAAATCTCCCAATGGCTTTATGAACGTCTTCTCCTCTATTCGCTGTTTGTAGACCACTTGTATAGGCAGCTACCTGAATATTGCACAGTAGCAACACTGTGACGTTGAACAGACCGCTGTGATAACTGTGTTCCTGCTGGGTGTGGATTGTACTTTTGTGAGCTGTAGCCATAACTAAGTTGTTTAGCGCCTGGGGGGGGTGGATCCTTTCTTTGGTACATCATAAAACACCACGGACACCACACTGCAAAGGATGTCTCACACCCAGTAACTCCAGAACAGGCTCTAGCCCCCCCCACCCCCGATCAAGAAACAGTTGGAAGATGGATGGAACAAGGTGTAGCCATTTCTTCCAAAAGCAAAATATTCGTCAGGCCATTAAGCAGAGACACGAAAAGGATTCCGATGTGAAGTTTAATTTGCGGTGTTCCGCACATCACAGTTCAGACACATCAAGCATTACATACCTACGCAGGCATTAACAGCGGTAAGAAAAGGCAGAGAACTGCTGTTACCACAATCTGTTCGGGGAAATCCTCTGTCAAAGTGCAGTACGGTAAATCAGACGCGATTCCAGCTCTTGTGTATTTTAAAGACGGAGAAGATCCGTCAGGAGGACAGGGTTACACAACTGCTCCCTTGGCATATAACCCTGATAAAATGCATCCACATGTATCACCAAACCGCTGAGAGCTGTGACGGGAAACCACGTGGACAGAAGAGCGTGGGGGTATTTTGGGGGGGTTAAACAGCTAACGTGCACCTTTGAGCTTAAGAAGGTTGTACATGTATATATGTACACAACACTGAATGTTCCTTTAGAAACAGTAAACCATTAAAGACGGTCGGGGTCGACGTGAATATTTTTCTCTATAATTTGAGAGACACGTAACATTCAGCCACACTGCGGGGCTGCATAACATGTCAGTGTCCAGGTTGTGACCTGGCAATGACACCAAAATGGCACAGTGAGTGGAAAAGGGGCAACGACATCAAAAGGCTCACGCAGACATCGGTTCCTAAAAGTGTGCACAGTCTGGGAAAGAGTGAATAAGGATGGACGCTGCCAGAGTGTGTGTAATAAGACGCACGATGGTGAAAGAAAGGCCAGCAGATGTCTGGATGGAGCACAATCTGAGTCACAGCAATGAGCTGCGATCTGTAGGAGGAGTGAAAGCACATCAACCGAGAAATCGTTAAACCTGCAAAACGGGTATCTATAGTCACCAAAGAGCTGCACGCAGGAACAATGGTTCACATGTTAAAACAGCAACATGCAGAATAGGTGAACAATTACGCCGAATAAAAGCATCTCGGGCCAAAACACTCCGTTTAACTGCAACTCGGGAGAATTACTCAGAATTAACACATTTATGACATGCCGAGTAACAGAATACTGCACACTGTACAATTTGACACACAATATTTCTCTTGCAGGCAGTTTTTTTGGAATATTGTCGCCCCCATTTTTCAAATTATTTAGGGCCCAAATTGAAGAGAAGTTTACTCGTGAAATATCTTCCTCCTAAGACGCCTTCGTGTAAAAGCAGAAAAGACCGTTTTGTTGCACACGTCAATCACCCTGCTTTTGATTTCTTTCGTATTGAAGCCATATATCAGAGGGTTAAGAATGGGAGGAAAGACTATGGTTGAGATTCCAATGGCTCTCTGCAGAACAGGGGACACGCTGCTGAATCGGTAAGAGACCACGGTGAACAGAGTAGTGAGCTCAAACAGGACGAAGACCACCAAATGAGTCGCGCAAGTCCGCGCCGCCTTGTTCTTAGTGTCCGACTGGCGGTTCCTAAGACAGCAGAGCAGGATCTGATTGTAGGTGAAGATCACTGTGAGTAAGGCTATGCTCTGTAAGAAAACAGTGAGGAAGAGCCCATAGTAGTTATTGACGGACGTGTCTCCGCACACGACCCTGGTGAGCGCAGAGTTGGTGCAGATGATGTCGGGGAGAAGGGAATGACAGAAGGGGAAGCGTGCGAGCAGGGAGAAAAGCACTCCCATCACAGTCACGTCCGTAAGCCACACGGCGGCGATGATTCTCGCCAAACATCCAGGGGACATGACTGCGTTGTACCTCAGGGGGTTGCAGATGGCAACGTACCTGTCGTATGCCATCGCTGTGAGGGTGAGCAGGGACCCCCCCCCATACATGTGCACCACCACCGCCTGAACGACGCAGGCTGGCCTGGAGATGGTTCGATCCTGGGACAGGATGCTGGAAATGAGCTGTGGGTAGAAAGCAGTGGCACCTGTCATGTCATTGATGGACAGGTTGATGAGCAGTAGATACATGGGTTTGTGCAGCTGCTTGTTCAGGAGGATGGTGAGGAGGATGGTGAGGTTGAAGACCAGTATGAGGCAGTAAGCGAGTATTCCGAGGAAGAACGAAGGATAGATACTCGACGGCGGCATGTCTAGAGGTTTCATGATCAAAATCGGAGAAGTGTCAGATGTGTTTGATGACATTTCTTTTGTTTCTTCTTTGAGCTTCGTTTTTTTTTCAAAAACAATATCATTCACTACAAAAAACTAACATTGCAAATTCTAAAGCAGAAAGTGAATAAAACTCAACTACATGGGCAAATACGCCGTAGCTTTTTCTGCATCGCTCCACAGAAACGGCGCAGAAAGGTAAAACAGCCGTGACAAAAGCAACAAATTCAGACAAAGCCACTTATCTGTGTGCTCAGGGGTGTTTCCACAAGGAACTAGATGATGGGTCCTCTTTTATTCCTCCTTGTCTACGAAAGGATCGTCTTAGGCTTTGCCCCCCTGGGAAGGATGTTCCATCTTGACAGCAAATCAACAGGCTCTAAAAACAGAGCTTCACAAACAAACTGCTTCATATTGCACACGAGGGCAAGAGCTGCTTGGGGGGTCTCGCATGAGGTTTTTTTTTGGGCACCGTGGCTTGTGACCTTAATGAAGTAACACATTAGTCCAATCGCCACGGCAAGAGAGAGCAAGAAATGCTCGTATTTTTCCGAGCAGCAATGCACCTTGTGTTCAGTCTCCCTCAGACCCTCCTTTCTGCTCGTTCTGTTGCATTTCTTCCCAGCAAAGACACCAGAATCACAGTGAACCGGCACCAAAACCACCATCTTCCGCATCGAAGGCAGTTAAATCCTACCCCCCCCAACCAGCCCAGTATGTCTTCTGCCCTCGTTCACTGTTGAAACGCAAAATATTTTCCTATATACCCAACACGCTAGTTGAATATTGCTGGAAACCTATAACATAAATGCTACTCAACTGTCATTCATGCAGACACCATTTGGCATGATTTCTCTCCAAAACAAACACCTCTTAAAAACGCCGCCTCTTACAAAATGAGGAACATATGACTGATCTTCCCCTTCCGCTTCAGGTTCAGGTTCATGTAAAAGCAGTATGAACGGAAAAAAATACCTTTAACTGACAATGGCAGAGAAACATGGAAAGCTGGATTTTCCTGATGTGTTATGGAACATATTTACTGTTTATATTTCTAACCCAGTTTCTAACTGACTGGCTGGGGGGGGGGGGGGG
>UFQX01001196.1:0-74056 GCA_900497675.1 Arapaima gigas | reverse complement strand
GGGGGGGGGGGGGGGGGGGCAGGTGATGGTTTTCCACATATTACTGTTTGGGGTTTACTATCCTTGTATGTATAGTTCCCTTCAAAATCAGTATTAAACACACACACACACACACACACACACACACACACACACACACACACAAACAGACGTACATTCACATCTGCGTCCACTTACTTGAGGGCAGTTTCTATAAAGCAGAAATTTGACTCCTCCAATGCGCTGCTGGCCTCCTGCACAGTACGAAAACAAAACAAATAAAATGCATCTTTATTTTAAAAACAAAAAAACAAACATATAAGACAGACAGGACAGGTATTACTGAGGGCCTTATGAATCAACACAACACATAAGGAGGTTGTCTTGAGATGCTACCCATTCTTGGTTATTTCGTTCCCACTTATTGTTCAGCAAGTTTCACCTCTCCAGATCTACAGGAACAGAAAAAAAAGGAAATATACTGATTTGAAACAGTCCACAAAAACATCATAGCATGAGGTCAATTTCCTGCCAGAGTGGATCTCTTCAAAATGGGGGCAACATTGCATCTTTTGTACGAGATGAAATGTACAGAAACCCGTGAAATGACCACATTGTTCCCCCATTCCTACCGCTGCAGACAGGATGCTGAGATATCTAAAGACTTCCTATTTTCAGATTCACATCCCTTTCTTTTTTCCTATTCTTGGAGATTCTTTACTTTTTTATTAAATGTTTTAAGTCATTACACAGAGGCATTAGCAGTTACCTGTATTTTACTAGCGTGTTAAGTGTAGAGAAAGGTTGGTTGGGTGATATTTTCCCCACAGATACAGCTCGATAAATTAGGCCTTTCAGGACCCAGTTTGAAAAACTTCATAAAAAGTTTAGCTCTCCGATTGAGTCCACAAAGAAACAGTTAGGGGACAACACTGGTGTTTCCCCCTTTTTCTTTTACCGTTTACTGGAAACAGCAAAGCAACATGTCATTCACACCCCAGCCTGTCTCATGGTGGCTTTCCTCTGGTATGAGACGCTGAGACAAAGAGAAACTCATCGTACAGTGGGATTCTTCTGCACTTTTCTAAAATAGTCACATAAGTTTTAAATTATTAACATAATAATACAAAATACCTAGAAAAAAGCAAAATGTTGTTCATACCCAAGCCTGTCTAAGGCTGTCTTTCTTGGATGTGTCAGAAGAAATACACATTCAGACGTTACAACTGGCATTATAATTTTGAGGTATTGGTATGCCTCACCAAAAAAAAAATAAAAATAAAAATAATCCTCACCAACCCTTTATCAAGATACAACAAAAGAAATGTAACAAAAAAATAGTTTGTAAATGCAAACATGCACCAACCAAGAGTACAGGTTGCTTCCTTCAAAACTCTTTGTGTCAAAAGCCAAATTTAAAGCGGGGAAACTGCATCTCCCTGGTGTCAAAACCAGAGAATTTGGGCCTTACAGAGATACCATAAATAAAAATGGGTGTCGCACGCAAAAAAAGAAAAATAAATCAACTGTATAATTAATCAAAGTCAAAACAACAAAACTAATGTCATTTCAAGATCACATGAGTATTTCATTAAAACAAATTAAAGTACAAAATACAGTAAATATGAAAAGGAAACTCCCTCTACCTCCCGTAAATAAGCTGCTCCCAGGCTTGCACACTTTTGCTAAAGTTTTCCCAAAATGTGGACCAACTCAGATGTCTGCTCACTCCCCCACTCGCCACCTTGAACACTTGTTCCAACTCTGGAAGAGCTCAGTGACTTAAAGCCTACTGGAAGACTGTGTCAGGCTACTCACACTGGAGACAGAACCTACCGACACCCCTGCAGCCTCACTGTCTGCCTCCGATAAGAGTGTCCTTTCCTGACCACACATTATGGCCACTTTTTCTGCTCTTGTTTTCATCTCCAGAAACAGGGTGCATGTGGAGCTTTCTATTCTTTCTCCCACAATACTCTGCCTGTCTCCATCCAAGCCCAAAGTACAACTTTGAAGGGTTGGTCCCAGGGATGTTACCCTCAACCAGTCCGGTCAGTATCCAAGCAGCGGTTCCGCGATCTTCCGAATCCACTTCTATTTCAGGAATTAGCCTGTCTTTCCAGTCTTGTAGGCTGTTGTCAGACTTTGAGTAAAGTAGAGTAGATTCTATACTGCTCTTCAGCACTGACACGAAATTTACTTGTAGTTACAATTTCCAGAGGACTACTTTGCTCACCTTAGTTTGAGGGTCTTTAACTCTGTAAATATGTACAGAGGGGTCATTCCAGGTAACTGTGTGGACAGTTTGAGTCCCAGACAGCCAGTTCGCCAACACAACCTGATCTCAGACTTCTGAGGCCCCTTCACCTTTTCAGCATAACCACCTGCCTGCTTCTTCTGTGCTTCTGCAGGATTTTCTTGGGAAATCTTACTGGATTCCTCAAGACCCCTCTGCAATGACTCCACTAACTCTAAGGAATACCAAACGAATATGTGTTCAGCATCTACAGCAAACCCAAAAATGACATCCACCGGCACACGTGGAATCCTGCCAAACGCGAGTGAGAACGGAGCAAACCAAGAAATACAAGTTCGGATGTTGCACTATAATCTCCACCAGATACTGGCATCCAAGTATCTGGTGGAGATCCACCTTAAGACACATCTTGTCAATACGAACGTATGAAATACCAAGATTTCCTAAATAGCATTCAGCAAACCTCTAATATAACATGAAAATAACAGAAATGTGGCGACGAACGCAAACGCGCACCGACGCGGCCCGGCTCGCGCACAAACCGGAGAATTCGCGCCGTACGGACATACCATAAATGAAAATGGGGTTCTCATATGAAAAAGGAAAACAAATTAACACAATAAAATGAATCAAACAGTCAAAACGACAAAATAAACGCCATTAAGTTAAAATGTGACATTAAAACGATTTAAAAAGTTAAATGTACAATAAAGGGAGGAAATAAGTGTGAAATAGTAATCCCCTCCCCCCGCTCTCCCAGTAAATAAACCGCTCCCAGGTTCGCGCGCTTCTGCTAAAGTTTAGAGAAACGAGGAGCGGCTGTCGCCATTAAATAAACTGACAGCAGTTCGGTTGCAAATGGCTGACAGGGAACTGTGACAGGGAACTGTAGCAGGGCATCTCTCGTGGATAAAGCAGGAGCGGTCACTTTTATGTTTGTCTTAAAAAATGATTTTATATAATGGCTTACAGTTGTACGTGTATTTTCAAGAAGGAAGTGTAATTTAAGGACACTGCTTCGGAACATTTCCTGGGGTGTGAACCAGCAAAATTTGAGCACTGATGAATGTCCTGTCCTTTTTTTTTTTTTTTTTTAAGAAAAACTTAAATCAATCAAACTTGCATCACTGGCTTTAACCTGCTATTAAAATACTTGTGTTGTGTCTGATGTCGCAATGACAGACACTGTAACTTGTGCCTCGGTTGCAGTTCTTTGTATTCTGCCATGGGCTCCTCCAGTTGGCCCAGCTCCTGGTGTCAGGATACCTGAAGGGCTCCATTTCCACCATCGAGAAGAGATATGGCTTCTCCAGCCAGAAGTCGGGCCTTGTTGCTTGCTTCAATGAGGTACAGTTCGCTAGTGTGTGTCTGTTCTGTTTAAAGGAAGTTTACATAAAACTTGGATAGTAATACAAACAACACACACCACTTTATTGCTTTCTGCCATATTTGTGAGTAAGTGCAAGACTTGGGACGTCATTTTGTAAATTGTGCCTCCATTTAGGGTAATCGTGGGAAAAGGGACAGCTGGAGTACACAGTCCAGCCTATTCTAACATCATTTTAAAGTACCTAATGGTTACTAAATAAATCTTTATCATTCTGTGAAAGTAGTTAAGATATCTTCTCACGGAACTGGACAGTTCAGAAAGTTGCTGTACCCGCAAACGTAACAAAACCGGGAGCCAAATAATGTCTTTACCTGCTGGTACACTTGGGACTCCTGCTGTAGCTGTTAAACATACTGACAATTTATTTGTAATAAAATGCTAACAACTAAAAACTTGTAAATGGTGGTAGAAACACCTTGAGAGACAGGTCACTCCCTTGGTAATAGTTTCAGTATTAAAGTAAAAACAACAACGTTCTGCTCAACTCACTTGCTGCACTGCTTGCCAAAGATTACACCCGTTGAAGTTTCATTTCTACTAAGTCCTCTTTTCAGATTTTTTCGTAGTTGTAGGCCTAGGATTATCTAGATGTTTTAGAAACAACATTGTAGCTGCTGAAATGTGTGCTTGGGAACAACACACGGCGAGTACTTTTTCACGCTGAACCGACGATTTGAAAACACAGCGGCTTCGTGTGTGGTGAGGTGAATGTGGTGCCCGTTCTTACCGTGCTCCTACCTCAACAGGTGGGGAACGTTGTCCTCATTGTGTTCGTCAGCTACTTTGGCAGCCGCGTTCACCGGCCACGCTGGATCGGAGTGGGGGGGCTCGTCGCCAGCCTGGCTGTGTTCCTTATGGCCCTGCCCCACTTCCTGAGCGGACACTACCAGTACAGTGGCTCCATTAGCAGTGAGTGTCACCGCTGCATGATGGACCTCTGTGACCTCACCACGCTGGAGTGGCCAACAGGGTTTCTGCAGAGGACGACTCCTTGTAGCTTGTTCTGTCGATACCGAGACCAACCACGTACAGAAATACGTGGCGCTGCATATGTTTCATTCTAACGTACTACAGTGCCATTTCCTTAGCTTTGAATGACTTAAGGTACCTTAATAATGGCTATAAAAAAAAATAAGGCACTGCACCTGTACACCTTTCACACTTGCCACACTTCTCTGTGCACTTGGCTTGTAGACAGCCTGGACAACGACTCTGCCCTGTGCCACGGCATGAATAGTTCGCTTCTCAAGATGGCTTCCGTAAACTGCACCCAGCAGGAGAGCAGTGCCCACCAGGAGGTGCTTCCCATCATGCTCATAGGCCAGTTGCTCCTTGGCATCGGTGGGGTGCCCATCCAGCCCTTTGGCATCTCCTACATTGATGACTATGCCAGCAAGCGAAACTCCCCTTTGTATCTTGGTGGGTACCAGCTACAGCAAGCCCGTGCGCACCTGAGTTGGTCAAACCAGGTCTACCACAGCCACAATCCATCCTTTAGAGAGGAACTTTTTATCTGGCTATGATTTTAAAGTTTAGCAGCTTAATCCTGGTCACTTTAGGAGACCATTGTTGCCATTGTTATTAACCACAACCAAGAAATAATTTTATTGCACTGATAATTTTGTATTGCTAAATTAACGTCACTTTAGCAGTGTTATTAAATGCTGTGTTTATGTAGCACAAATTGTAGAAGGAAATGTATTGCATTTTGCTCAGTCAGCCTTTAGACAATGATGAGTAAGTTCTCGTTCTCTTTTCCTCCTGTTTTCCAGGTATAATGTTTGCTGTGACTGTAATTGGACCAGCTTCTGGGTTTCTTTTGGGTTCCTTCTTGCTCCAGTTCTATGTAGATTTTGACAAACTTGACCCCAGTAAGTTTATGTTCTGAATTGCCGCTTTCCTGCTCCTGCGTTTCTTAAGGCAAAACTGAACCAGCTTCACTAAAGCGCTGCACTTCCTTCATTAATTTGAGTTTTGAAAGAAGAGACAATTTGACAGTTTTAAAAAGTTTTCAAAAGGAGCCCCTTGCTGAGTTCAAAATAGTTTGAAGGAAACAGACATTCCAGAACTTCTGTTGTGCAACTCTGGCCGTCCATAATAGAAAGCAGTTTTTCTAAGTTTTAATACTTATAAAGGCATTAGCTGGAGAAAGATTAAAAGGCTTTTAATTGAAGCACATAAGAAAGTTACCACGCATCATGAATAAACTGGAGGAACTAACTGATGTGATTGAACACGTTATGAGTGAGAAGGCTTTTCTCCCTCTGTAGACTAATACTCTGCAACAAAGCAAGAGCCAAACCAGAAAAAGTTAGATGAGTGTGTTTTTCAGGCTTTGGCAATATATGGCTAAAGCCATTCTGTCCATTCAAAATAGAACCCACTGTGTTAAATTGCAAAGTATATTTTTGTGTGGGGAAACTAAGAAGTCAAAGATTGTCACTCGTGGGCTTGGCAAGTGTTCTGCATGACGTGAGGCGAGGCTTGCGTAGGGCACAAAAATACACACTTTCTTCGTCGGAAGGTTGATACATTAGAACAAGGACTACGTATCAACAGATATTACAGATTTTACAGATTTAGAAGGTCAACCCGCAACAAAGCTATGTTACAAGTTTTCAAGGCAACTAATGATTAAGTGCATGAAGAATTCTAAAACAGAAACTATTTCTTATGAAACAAATAAGATTTCTTATGAAAGTAACCAGTCACCAGCAGCTTCCCTGTAGGATTCTTAAAAACTTAAACCACACTTTGCAAGACATACATTTCTTACAGACGTCATGCTGAAATTACACGTTGGCTATTTTGGAGGTTAAACTCTTCCTTTTAAACTATGAGTATCTAAATTAAATCTTAAAAGCTGGGGTTATTTCTGTCTCCACCCTAACCCCAGCATTCCAAACAGTTGATGTGTTTTCCCTATACCCTCAGACACTTGAGGTTGTGACAGCAATAAGTGGAAGGCACATCCTAGCAGGTTATAAATGTTGCTCAGATATGACTGATAAGAGGTGTCTTTGCTTTTTTGTGCTATTTACTCATTTATATTCACCTGTTACCATGCAAGTCCATAAATAGGAAGCTGTCCTTTGCTACAGTGTTTGTGTGGTTTTTTTTTTTTCCAGGTGAAATAGAGCTAAACAACAAGGACCCCAGATGGGTTGGCGCCTGGTGGTTGGGTTTCCTGCTGGCAGGTGGCCTCCTGATCCTCACCTCGCTGCCATACTTTTTTTTCCCACGCAAGATGCCAAAAGAGGTAGGTTTTTAGTTTATAAGGAAACGCGCAGCCGGGTTGCTTATTTATCAGAAAGGTCTCATGTTTAGCCAAACGGTCTGTTTGCCATTACTGAGTGTTCTGGTCGTGAGCTTTGAGCTTAACACAAGATTTTTATTCGCTAACATATACAGTAAGGTCCTAGTAGACAAAGTTGTTCAAACAAAACAAGCCTCCTGAGAACTCGGTGTGACTTCTGTAAATTAAGTTGAGTTTGCACGTCTCAACATGTTCTGAACAAATGATGTGGAAAAGAGCGGCAGGTTAACTCTATTCTCCCTTTGAATGGTGCACTGTAACACATTTTCTGCACGATTTGGCCTTATTCAGATATTTATTAATTTTCTCATTCCCAGTTTTTAACTGTCTGTATTTCCTCTCTGTTGTTGGCCTTTTAAGGAGATATGAGTCGTAGTCTTACAAGTTTTCTCATATATGAGTGGAACTATTTAATATCCTTTACCAAGTTAGGGCCGAATGCGAGGCTGATTTTTTGTGCTCACGAATAACAAGAATTGAGCCTGGAGGAATTATACCTCTGACATACAAGATTTTACCCTTTGAGCCAATTTCCAGAAATGCATGACACTCGTAATTTGGAGACGCCTGTTCTTGTACTAAACCGATATCATAATTAATATCCATGTCCTTTGGCGACAGGCGGGCGATTCTAAAAGCCTGTTTTAACCGGCCGCTGCACATGGACGGCTAGAAAGCAGAATTACTGTAACTTGTGTTTGCTGAGTACAGTGTTAAAAACAAAACAAAAAAAAAATTCCGACTTCAAAAAATAACATCAACAAGCAGTTTCGAGTGGCCAAAATGCCACATAGAAGTACCAGGAGAGAATTGTTTGTATTTGGGTAACTTGAATTTTTTACATTTCTGTACTTCTATGTTTTAAGTGGGGTTTTATTTTTTTTTGGTGAATGCTTACATAGATGCTTATCTTAAAATGTGCATATTTAAAAAACATCTGACTTTCTGATCCACTCTCCCCCCACAAACTTTTGCAGTACAGGCGGTGGACTGTAATCTGAAGTTGTATGGTGAACTGCTTTTATTGCAATGGCCTGTTGCTCAACTTCCCTTCAGCAAGAGCCCAGTTCTCTGATGTGGGTGGCCACTGCTGAGTCTACAAAGTTCTTCACTGAAAACTTTTGCTTGGCTGACGTCAATAAAGGCTATATATTTGCGGAAGCTGAAAAAAAAGAAAAAAGTAACTATTA
Organism: Arapaima gigas; assembly: GCA_900497675.1. NCBI lineage: Eukaryota > Metazoa > Chordata > Actinopteri > Osteoglossiformes > Osteoglossidae > Arapaima > Arapaima gigas. The sequence goes on along the minus strand of UFQX01001196.1, from coordinate 65,924 downwards.
TTGATACGATGAAACAGGAATTCAGAAAACGGAGAGAATGCAAATCAGGTTGTTTACTTGCATTCGTTCCAGACTCTTCCAGGCATAGGAAATGTTTTTGAAAAATTTGGGGTCAGAAAGGGCTAGTTGGGGTTGGCCTCATCTCAAAGTGACAAGACAAATCCTTATAGACTCCTTGTTCCTTTGTAAGAAAAACATAGGATGTCCTGCTGAGTCTGAATAAAGGCAGGAAGTCCTCTGTAAATCCCACACTACAAAAAAGTTATAGTGAATTATCGCAAGAATTAAGAGAAGGTTAATTCGTCTCTACAGACCTCTGACAGTAATACGCGTCATTGTCACTAATAAATACATCACCGTACTTTTCAAATAGTTAAGTGAAAACTAGAATTCACATTGATTTGTGTTTAACTGATTTTTGCCATGTAGTCCTTTCCTCAGTGATGTGTCGCTTCCACTTTTCGGACCTCTTTGCCTTTGAACCGTCGCAATTCCTAGAAAATAGAGATTTGCTTTAAACAAAACTCAGTTATATTAAGGTCAGACGCCAAAGAAGAGCACAGAAAAGAAAGTAAATACAGTGGCACAGTGGTTTGCTTAATGATATACTTATGATTTGTACTTGAGGAAAATAATGTACAGAGCAGCAGTTGGGCTAATAGTAAATAAAAACAATTGCAGTCTGACAACTGCGAGATTAGTCCTTCCTGCTGCTGAAGGATGAATGTGCGAAGTGCCTAAAGTTGCGCTGGATAAAAACTGTCCGCTAAGCAACAAACATTTAGGTTCGTACTAAATCATAGGCTCTGTTGCTGCTTATTCCAAAAACACCGACACCCAGGCATGTTATTACCTCTCCGCACAGCAAACTGCTGCGGATTCCACAGAGCCCCCGTGCGAGAAGCCGGTCCAAAACAAGAAGGATGTTCAAGATCTTTCACTCGCCGAGTTCTTGAAAGGTGAGCGCTTCTGCATGTTTTTGGTTTCACACGAAGCTGGCAGATTGCGACCGAGCCAGGGGTGTCCGTCTCAGGTGGCATATCCTGCTTGTTAAGTTGAACAACATTGAAATTCTTGTTTGTGGGAAAAAAAACAGGTGACAAATGGCTTATTGTAAGTAAATGATGACTCCTTTGGGAGCAGTTACCTGTAATCCCTTTTCCACACATATCTTTGATTTTGTGTGTGGATTTCAGCCAGGAACTTCCCTAGCAGAGCCCTGAACACATTTTGATGAGATGAGGTGCCTAGTGACTCAGTTCATAAGGGAAGCAAAAGATAACAGCTCTTGTGATTTATTGCATGTGATATTTGTTTTTTGAAATTTGTTTTCCTTTCAAAGCCTTTCCGAAAATCGTGCTAAGGACACTGAAGAACCCCATCTACCTGCTGGTGGTGCTGGCTCAAGTCTGCCTGTCCGCAATGGTGGCAGGTCTCGCAACCTTCATGTCCAAGTTCATTGAGCAGCAGTTCTCAAAAACGGCTGCTTTCTCAAACAGGGTAATCGGTGAGTGTGCGATGCGTCCCGTCATACGTGCCGCTGCCACGACTGTGCGACATCACCGCAGTGCTGTGAGAATTTCCACAGCAGAACGTGACTGAAAAGCAGCACCGAGAACATTTTTAGCAGCGGGGTATTCGAGACCATCTCGTCTGGTTCCCTGCAAGGTGGCATCAACATCCCGGCAGCTATGCTCGGCATCATGGCCGGAGGGGCCATCATGAGGAGACTGTCCATGTCGGTGAAGACGGCGGGTGTGATGTGTACTGTGGTGGTCTTCACTGCAGTTGTCTTCGGCATCCCACTCCTGTTCCTCGGCTGCTCAACACAGAGTGTTGCAGGAGTTTACTCCTCCAGGTAAGTCTCATCACAGGAACAGCAGAGACAATATTCTTTTAACCTGATTGTTTTTTTTGTCGCCCCCCCCCCCACTTGTTTTTTTATGCAGTTGACAACAGGTGGTTTGTTTGTTTGTTTGAACTCAAGCACTAATCCTTTTCACATTGTCATGATGACTAGCATGTGGTTAACTTCTAGTTGCAGCTTAGGGCACGATGAGGAAATTGCTTAAACAGTATTGCCGTCTATAATCGGTTTCATGCTGAGCAATGTTTCTGTGAAACAAACCAGCTTGCTGTAAATATTCCATTGTTAAAATGACCTTTGGAGTGCGGTGTTTGCCAGATGCCAAACAAGGAAATGGACTGAGAAGAATATTGATTGTATGTAACTTCAGTTGGACGAAAACAAAAGTAAACGCTCTAATGCAAATATTTAATAAACCTCGATATAAACTGTTTCTATTTAAAAGTTGCACATTATTATTGCTACTATTTTGTAGAATGTTGAAATGGAAATCAGAGCTGCAGCTTGTTAATGAAATGGCGCGCTTGTTAAGTCATGACCGCAAACCAGATAAACACAGATCAGTTGGATGGGTAGCTGGGGAGAGATGGGTATCAGGACATATTTCAAGGTGCTGTCAGTTTGCAAAGCGTGCAAGTTTAAGCGTGCGAGTGGCGGCATCACTCTAAACTGCCATAAGCAGCACTTAGGAGTTTCCTCTCTTTCGCATTTCAGTGAAACGGAAGAATGTAAGTCAGCAAGAGCACCATATTTACCCAAATCTGAACCTGTTTGACTGGCGACTTAAGCACCAAACATATCTTTGTGGAACATTGATGTCTGCAGGGGCTGCTAGGTAGGTAGAGCACATGAGAGTAAAGTGTTGGCGTAACTTACACCTGGGGTTTACATTTGTCATCTGCTGTCGAGAACCGAATCGGTCGAACAGGAGAGACAGATGTCCGTGTACTGCCCACAAATTAGAGATATCTATTACAGATAATATTATGTGAAAAGCAGTATTAAATTACAGTTTTTATTTGTATCTGCAAATTATCATGTAGCTGACCAGACTGCGGCACAGTGGCAAAAGAAGTAACAGGCAAGCAGATTGTGACACAGGAAAGTAAAGCAAGTGGAGCGAAAACTGTTAATGTGGTGTAAATGCAAATATGGTTAAACTGTTTCATTCATGCACAGTTTTCTGTGTGATGTAGTGGTGAATCGGGCACAGTGTGAAGCCTAGAACTCCTAATTCCCCCACCTCCTCCTGACGGTATGCAGTCTCCCAGTAAATACAAAACCAGCTGTCTCCTTTTAATGAAAGTACTCATTTCCAAGAAGAGCTTTGCAAATAGTGGGTCATCAGCAGAAATGGCTGTCTAGGCTGTCTTGCAAAAAAGGAACAGTGGTTGATGTTAAAAGCTGGTGGGTGACCTTCACCGCGTTACTACCGAGGGTGCAGGGGGTTTGCATTAACTACAAACTGCGCTGGTCTCGCAACACAGATGTACTGTACAGTAAAGAACGCAGCAGGCTGCATTTTTATAGAAGGTTTAAGTGCTTTAATCGGTATAGCAACGTTCTCCACATGTCCTACCAGACCGTAGTGACCAGTGTTATCTTCTGCGCTGTGAGGTTGGGGGACATCAACTGTGGTGAGTACTGCAGACTCAAAATCGATAATAAAGTGGGTTCTGTTGTGGGTCACGCTCCTGATTCTGTTCAGCCAGAGGCCAGAATGAGGAGAAGGGGGCGGCGGAGGAGGAAGCTACAGTCCATTGTGGACAATGGCTCACATCCTCTGAACAAAGCGATGGCCGACAGCCTCCGGGTTATTCAACTGAAGTGCACAAAGAAGCACTTCTGGGGGTCCCTCCCTCCAACAGCTAACCATATAGTGTTCGGTCTTTTATGTCTGGAGAAATAAGAATTTGTGGTCCGTCGTGGTCAGAAGAGCTGAGTGACGGTGACTTCCAGAATGCCCTGTAAAAATGCAAGGTTTAAATGAGAGATTATGGTAATTCTCTGCAAATTCAATAATTATAGGCTTCTTCTGTGTCTTTGGGGATAGAAAGCCTGTACACTTAGCATGATTCTGCCAAAGGGCCCGACACAATGTGAAGCATATGAATTCTTCCTTTCTCTTTGTTTTCTTTTGGTATTACAGCTCAGACGGCTCCTGCCACCTAAACTGCTACTGTGACGAACAGGCTTTCAACCCTGTGTGTGGCTCCAATGGCATGGAGTTCAGGTCACCCTGCCATGCCGGCTGCGGGAGGATAAACTTTAATGCAGATAAGATTCTGGTGAGTGTAAGAAACTCCTCCTGGCTGCTGTGCTATAACCGTGAGCAGAAAAGATGTACAGTCTTCCCTCAAATCGCGGGGGGTTAGGGGTGTAAGACCCCTGCAAATGCAGAAAACTGCAACCGTTAGGCTCCCCTAAACCCTTTACTGTATTTATAATAAATTTCTGTATGTATGTATGGTAGTAAATTATAAAATAGATTAATAATACATGTATTTTATGCATTTATGACTTACAATTAAAAAAAAAAATTTCTTTACGTGTGCGTCTTGCGATTTTTTTTTTTTTTTTTTTTTTTTTTTCCCCCCCACAGTACGCCGCAAATCTGCAAAAAATTCCCATTTAATTATCGATGGCAAAGCCGCAAATAACCGAATCTGTGAATGTGGAACCTGCGAATATCGAGGGATGACTGTATTTCGTGCTGTACGTTGCACTCTCTTTCGCAACGGCTGACGTTGTCCTTTTTGCGACAACCTGTCTGTCTTCTAACCTTGGTTTACAAAGCCAACAATAGGCTGTTAATCATTGTGTACCAATAAAATGAGAAACCTGTTTCAGCACCACACAGTTAACCCCAGCATTGAGAGAATGGCTCTGCAACCTCTTCGGAGACCATCGCCAAATCCATGTTTTTATGGAAAAGCCATGCGAGCTGAGTTCCGAACCCTTTTGTTGTGTTTGACCCATTAGCCAATTGTGCTTCCTGTTTGTACAATGGCCAAGTGAACATGTTCTTTTCCAGATATTTCCTTCACCACTAACGTGAAACACAGCCATTGCTTGTGATCCCCCAGTAATGAACCTTACTGAACCTGACATTTGCATATAACTGTAAAGTTTGTCTTGAGTGCTGTAAAATCTCAATAGTTTTGTAGTTTAAACACAACATTTTGTTTTCATTGTGAGGCAAAGATTTATTGTACTTACTGTATACAATGAGGTCATATCAAGCAAAAAGTTTAACTTTGCTGGTTGTTCTAAACTGCTTGTCAAGTCATTTCTGGCCGGTTTTATTTATTCATACCTGACCTACACTTTCTGCTCAAATTTAGCTTACACAATTTGAGTACGTTTTCGTTTAAGTAATAGCATTGCTCTTCCTGGAGCGGCATTCTTTTGGCTCCTACACCGTTTTTGTACACAGTGAGCTTGAAACTGTGCAGGACTAGAAGACTTGTGTTGCATCTGCTGTTCTGTTTCCAACCCTGCAGAACTACAGTGACTGCCGCTGTATCGGGGGCGACGGTTCTGGCTTTGCTGTGCCGGGCTCCTGCGGGACTGGGTGCTCCCACCTCTTCCTTCCTTTCGTGATCCTATGTGCCCTGACTGGATTTGTGGCCTCGCTGTCACAGACGCCATCCTTCATGATGATCCTCAGGTACAGCTGCTCTAGCTACTGTTGTCTGTAGCTCCGCTCTGACGTTGACGCCTGGCAATTTGTTGTGTGATAAAATGAGCGAAAAGTATTTTGTCACCAGAAAAATGGGTTGCAGCAAAAACCGTGCAGTCCTACCAGTGCCAACGAATAAAGGTTCTTGGTCCTTCTACAGAAAAAGACAACTGTCAACGTATCATCTCCTTCTCCCTTCTTTCATTTAGGACAGTAAAACCAGACGACAAGTCATTTGCCTTGGGGATTCAGTTTATGATGTTCAGAGTTCTGGGTGAGTGTTAAAAATTCAAAAAGGGAGCAAAAGCTGCTCCAGTTTGGTCAGTGTTTTAAGATGACAATATAAGGCAAAAGAATGTGAATATAATTCAGCATGAGACACAGTTAATCATTCATTCTTTTTCTTTTAGTAAGCAAGTCATAAAAAAGAAATTCCTTCAGGCTTAATGTAGACATGCAGTACTAATTCAGAATAACATATAAATGAATCACTGTCGGCGCAGAGAAGGGTTAATGTAATTTAAAAAACATGCGTCACTGCCTGTATACAAGATCTAGTGGGAAAGTGATGACTTTGTGCTTCATCGGGAGACGTTGGTTTAAAGCTCAGGGATGTGTGAGAACTTGTTTATAAAGACAGGTATGTGCCCGATAGCTTTTTTCCACGGCTGTATAATTTTGTGATGCTTGCGTGCAAACGGCTGTTGTTAAAGCAGAAAAGTGAAGAAAACAATCCTTTAAATCACTTTCCTTTGCAGCCTTCATGCCAGGACCAGTTTTATATGGAAGTGCCATTGACACAACATGCATCCTGTGGGGGAAAAAGTGCAACAAAAATACTTCCTGCCGCTACTATAACTTGAATCATTTTAGACAGAGGTACGCCGACTGAGGGTCACTTGTTTTTGTCTTTTCTCTTTTTGGAAGTCATTGATGTTGTTGCTGTCATTACTCTTTTAGTTCTCAGATCTGAATTTGGGGGTGAGCAGTAGCACTTTGGTGGAGTGTCAGTCTCGTGTTCTCTGTAGCGCTTGTGCTTGAAAGAATGCAGAGCAATATCGTGTCTACTGAGATGTGTGTTTTAAAAGCTCTAGGTTGGCTGGGATTGTTTGCACACTGAGAACATGAACGGTTATGTAATGAACTTTAAGTCGGAGCCAACAAAGGAACAGCCCTTGACGTACTTCTCGTCCGCAGGTTCCTGGGTCTTCAGGTGTTTTTCTTATTTGGCGCATTTGTTTGTTTCCTGCTGGCGCTCAGAAAAATTAAGGATCAAGAGTCACTGGGCACTCAGAAGAACAAACCGGGCACTCTGCTCCTGACCAGCAAGTCAGAGGAAACTGAAAAAATCTGAAATGCTGAAGCTTGAAAACCAGAGGTTACTTGAATGGGTTAAACATCATATAGCATCATCTCTATGCTACAGGCAGCTTTGTGAGGTGCTGAGGTTTCCTCTTGGCAGCATTCTCAACAGGGCCACTCCAGGACCCATTTTAGATTGTGATGATCCGCTGGAGCATGACACCGCAGTCCTGAAGTGACTGCTAGAGCGGAGCATGACACCAGCGTGATGCGAACACAGCACCTTTTTGTGGATTTCACATTTCGAAGACTAAGGTATTTATCCTCAGTCTCAGGAAATGCTAAAGTCATATCGCCATTCCCCGCAGATGTGAACAAAAATGATATTTTCTGAAGATGTTATCAGAATGTTTAGCAAAAGTTGAGTGATTTTTCAAAGTAACAGATTGCTTCTACTTTAAAACCTTCTGCTCTGAACCATGTGATTACAAAACGTGACACTACTGCAAAGGACATGACACATAACATAAATGCTGCGTGTCATGGTTTTGGGAAATGGTGTGATTCACAGTTGGGCCTTTCGCAATATCCAGTGACACCTTTGTCACATTTTTATGTTTCTGTTAAGCTGAAAATGATTTGCCTTCACACTAAATTCAAAACACATTTGACCATGTACTATGTTTGTATTATTGTACTTAAATTTTCTTTCTCTCGTGCCACAATACCAAACTGTAGAATGACCTTCTGCAAAAAATAATATTCCATCCATGTAGTTTATGTGTATATATGTACTGGTTGAAATATTGCCGTTTTTGATAATGTGATATTCTTGTACCGTTAACATACTGTAAATGACAATGTGAAATATAACAAGTCCTGAACGTAGTACTCTGAGCCACATCATATATCATATACAGTATCATTGTACTATGGAACAAAAAAGAATAAATTTAAAAAAAATTTTTTTTTTGCTAACCAGTTGCCCTTTTAGTTGTATTTCAAGCCTTAATTTTGGATAGTTGTCATCTGTAAAGCTGTGTGTTCCAAATAAGACCTTCTGGTTGTCAGGGGTTCTGCAGTAAGCAGTTTACGGGTTAAGACTCAAGAGCTCTCTCTGGTTGAGGTCACAGCGTCACATAAGATCAGGTTTCTCAGCTTTGACTTGTCTAAACATGGAAATTGGGGAGGGGGACACGCAGGACAGGAAAGCTGCTTCTAATACTTGATAAATATTAATGTGATGGAATTGACGCTGGAAATGGATAACTGTCTTACTGGAATTAAAGTGTAAAAGGGAAAATCAAGCCGTCTAGTATGAAGGAACTTTGTGGCAGGAACCAGATATCACAACGGACCGCCCTGTCCGACTTGCACCAAAATTCCTGAAAAACTCCCTAGAACTTTGTATTTGGCCTACAGCTACAAGCCTTCTTCCCCTTGCTCTCTTTCCACAGCGGTTCACATTTTCCTGCCCTGTTTGCCGAGACGTTTTACTCTCACTTCCGTACGCCTGGCAGCAGCGCTGCACACCAGCCGCAAACTGCACTCAAACTTCCTCCTCCTCCATCTTAATAGATAGATGCTCCAAAATAAAGTCTTGTTTATGTGGGCTGCCAGTTTTTTGTTTTTTGTTTTTTTTTGTTTTTTTTTTTTTTAAACAAACCACTGAACTAAATCTCCTGTGTGGCACAGAATCCCATCTGTGAGCTTCTCTCTGCACTTCCAGCCCACAGTGACCACAAGAGGCCAGTATAATATACATTAAAGACCCATTTCTGCCAGTCCAGAAGCAGACTTGGTGTCCATATTCTGCATAGTATTAAATTTTATATAAATTAAATTATAACCCAATTAAAATAAAACACGGTACAGGTACCTACTTTGAATCTGCAGCCTAAACACACCGTCGCTGACTAAATCGGCCTCAACGCCTCATGTCTGTTCGTTAATGTTTAAATGATGTGTTCTTTAAAAAAAAAAAAAAGTATCCATTGTTGCGAAGGGTGACTGTTTTTTTTCCCCCCACCGTTATGCCTCCAGCATCTAACTCGAACGTTAAACTAGCCTTAGCTTTATCCTAACGTAGCTTGACGTTCTGTTGTATTTACCGATTATTTCTGTACAGGAAACGAGAAGAGCGGCAGGGAGGTGGGGTAACTGCACAGATGGCCTTCGAGTTGAGGCAGAAGCGGTCAGTAATGTAATAACCATCGCTGAGCACCATGGCCGCATGTGAATTGTCTGTTTTTCTTGGCCCTGAGCTGTGGTGATATTTGAAAACACTGAAAAGAAGAATCAGATGCTTTTACATATCTTAATACAGGGGCTAATTTATCAAAAAATGGGCCAAAATTCCCCCAGTATTTCCACACCTGGGCAGTTATTGCTGGAACTGATATTCAAGGTTCTTTGGCAGCTCAATGATAAGGCACAGAAATGCTTAAAAAAGGTTTTATTACCGCACTGCAGAGCCACAGCAGGTGTCATCCATCACTGACACGCACACATACACGCACGCTCCTCATCGTGTAGCCGGGCTCATGCTAATGTAGCCGCTTCTCGTACATGTGTGTACTTGTACGTGTGTGTTTGTACACGCGTCTCTGTCCGGTCTTGTATGACAGCCTGGAACTTGCTTACCTACTTTTTCCCAAAGCGAGAACCATCAAAGCTCTCCAGCATGGAACACCTGCTGGTGTCACTTCTCCAACCGAGCAGACAACCAAAGGGCTTCGTCTTTCAAACTTTCTGTATGCAGCTTTGCACTGATAAAGGTAAGAATGAACTGAATAGAAAAGACGTAAATGGGTAATGTAATGAAAGCTACGTAAAGGGTAAATAATTGCAATCGAACTGTATACTGATGTATGCATGTATGTATTTGCAGAAAAGGCAAAAAGAAACGAGAATAATGTGAAAAATATGACAGAATGTGCCGGGAGGTCAAAAAACCAGCAGGCTTGTAGGAGGATTTCATTTTCCTTTTAAAACAGAGCTTTTATTTTCTGTGCCTGTCTCTAAACAGGGTCTCTTAAGATGCATTTCTGTAGCCGCTTCGGGGGACGGGTGGAGAATCTGGAAGGCGGAGCTGAAGCGCAAAAGGTCACCGATGGTCCAGCTTGGGCTGTACAGTGAAATCCGCACCCCTCCGTAGCCCCAAATGGGGACATTCTCAGACATTTTAATTCACATTTATTTGCTTAGTGTGTTCTTGTCAACAAAAACGCGAATGAATTGGAACAAAATGCGGCTTTTCGTGTGTACAGGGAAAAGCGAGCAATATAAAGGTAACCAATCATCTTGAGTCGCTTATCAGGAATTATTACGCGTCATCGTATCGACCGGGAAAAAAAAATCCTGAAAGTTAATTTGCCTTAAATTAAACCATGCACATATAAATCCCTTCATCTAATACAGTGCGGTAATTCATGTCTTTGCTGGAAAGGTCAATGACCAAATCCTTTGCTTCATTAACTTTCCCTACATCTACGCATGCAGTGAAACCATACGGGATCTAGACCCACATGCAGAGCCACGCCAGCGAAATCCTCCCGTAAAGGACGTTCATAACACTTCTCGTTTAAGCAGTAAACCCCCTTCGTACCACTTACGGCATAATGTTCAGATGAATCGCTGCCATTTTTAATTCTTTTCATCAAGGAATAATGGTGAATCCAGCAAGACCAACAGAATGTCGCATCTTAGTTTCTGGGTCTGCTGGTTGGAATTTGAAGATGAAAAATTATTTTAAAATATTACTGAATAATCTGAACTGATGAAATAGTTGGGGGGGTGGGGGGGTCCTGAGATTCAGCGAAATGCATCAATGTATAATTTTCCAACGATTGTTTGTGAGCAGATTTTTTGAAAGTGGTGCGTTGTGTTAGTAACACGGTGAAGTGTGGGAAGAAAATTGTTATCCAACACCCCCCACTGGTGGCCAGGGGTTTTATACGTGTGCAGATGTGCAAGCCAAAAGCAGTGGGACATGGAAAACCTTCTTGGCATGTAGTCAGTAAAATTCTTTTGGAAAATCTGCAAACTGCATTTCATTTGCCCCCCCCCCCACCCCCCCGTGCAGCACTAATATAAGTTATAAAACAGTCCTGATGTGGAAGTTCCATTTTTATTTGAACACAGGCTACAGACAAACGAATGCATTTGTACATTAATCAAAGCTTCTTACAAATTGAAGATGCTGGAAAGATTAAGGAAACCTTCGGATGACAAGTGGGCGACCAGTTACTCTGTACTGATGAAATACTTTTTAACTCACAAAGCTTACGTGCAATTTTGCATCAGTCTGTCAGACCTCAAAATGACCTTTTTCCTGTCAAAGGTAAAAAAATATGTAAACGGACGATTAAGGCACAACACAATACACACAAAAAACATGTTTGAGGATGTCTTTCCACCTCTGTGACTCATTCCCTGCAGGTTGATCCTAATTGGACTTTACACCTGTGTGACGTCCTGCTGTATCTGGCGGTTGCCGGTGGAAGTTACCTTGGCACGCCTGCGGAGTGACCCCTACGCCTCCGTGCGGACAGACAGCGTCCCGCCGGGCCGGGCAGCCTGCCGTGAGTGCTGCTCTCACCTCATGTGAACTCCCTTTCTCCCTCTTCCGTGGAAGCGCTCTGTGGAACCTGAACATCTTTATATCAATACGGTAAATCCTTGCCGTCCACATCTAATTCTAATTCCCCGCAAACACGTCGGACATCGAGTGTCTAGTTCTCGTTGTTTTAAATGGGGAAATAAATGATGTGCTCCCACTCCATCAGAAAACACCTGTATAACTTTGAACCCCAGAAGTCTGTTTGTAGCTCAAATTCTTCACAAGTCTAATAACGTTTGTAATTCGCGGTGCATAAAATCTTCATAATACAGCTTTAATCCTTCAGTTTGTTTACAGTTGAGGATGTGTGAAAGAAGTCAGACGTCCGATCGAGAACAACAAGGCGGCGATGCGAGGGTCTGTCTTCCGAGTTTATGGCAAAATATAGTTTTGTATAATTTTATACTGACAATTCGGATGTACACAGTTTGGATACGGCAGAACTGCTGTATGTCTGTGAGTTTATTTTTACCTGCTTGTGTGGGTATAAACGTGTATCAATACCGAGCGACTCCCGCAAATCTGGGGCCCCTGGGATCCTGGTCGGTCACTTGAGCTTGATCACTCTTCAGAAATGCAGACCGGCAGTCATAAAACATGAGAAAAGTGCGGGGTGGAAGAATAGAGATGTTATTGTCAGGGGTCTGAATCCTTGGAATAGAAGCAGGGGGTCAGGATAACTGTGTTCAATCCCAGTAGATGTTCTACTGCCTGTGTAGGTCTCCATCCCAGGTGTAATTTCTCAGAAGCCTCCAGGACTCCCTGACAGTGTCCTTCCCTGCAGGCAGCCCATGGCTATAAGGTCAGCATTCAGGAGAGGCTGTCAGAAGAGTTTCAGCGGGTCGGATGTGTCCTGGCGTTCAAGCCTGGATGGTACTAGTTCGTGACAAGAGGTCAAGGTCATAGAAGTGCTGTGCGCTGAAGTGCCCAAGGACAGAGACAGAAATAGTAAACCGAGCAAGGATGAAGACAGGTAACTGGAGACAGATTGAAGGGGTAAGAATAGATAAAAGAGAGCAAAAAGGATTAACAAGAACGTTGGCCAGGAGGCAGGCAGCGGAGAACAAGTGGAGTCAAACTGACCAGTGGCCCCTTTAGACAAGATGATACACGTTATTGATGTGGGGCTTATCGATTGGCGCACAACGCGTAGGAGATCAAAATAGACAGAACAAAACAAAATCCCCCAAGATTTATGCCAGATCGGACCCTGCATCATAACCTGAGATGCAAACAGACATAAATCCACACAAGCACATTTCAAAAGGCAAAAAGAAAACGACCGATAATGTCAAATCCGTTCCACGCGCATCCGGGGGGGGGCTGAGTGTTCGTTTTTCGTCAGAAGCGACAGTGATGGACAGGCAAGATGGCAGCTGAGCTTTTGGGATGAGATGGAATGCAGCAGTCATATGGCTCAACTTATGTGAGGTGATGGGAGAGGGACATCAGAGAGGTGTGTGTTGGAGGGGGTCATTGGAACAAGGAGCAGGCACCATTTCAACAGAAATTACCCATGAGCCCCAGGCCTGCAGTGCTGGGATGGGAGGAAGAGAAGACGTCAGCCAAGGTGGCAACCAAGATCCATACCTCACATCCCTGCTACCTAGCATTAATTCCAAAGTGATGGTGGTAACTGGGCCTGAATGACACAACAGCTACCCTCCTGTCTAACTCCTACGTCTGGAATAAACCCATAAACGTATGACCGACTGCTGCTCTTCTGTTACCATCAACGTTCCATTTGACAACTGTGCTTATTTTTGTCTCGCGTTCAAGTCATATTTCTCCCTTTTCAGCCCTGTCAGCAGAAGTTTGACGGATCGGGCCTAAAGTCCGCGCCGTGTAAAAATAAACCCCCGTTGCCGGCTCTGTCGTGAGGTCATTAATGTTATTTATGAGGCCATGTGTTAATTGGGAGCCCTTCAGTATGGTGGAGGTCTTGGGTGAGCGATGGTTCAACCATCAGTTAAAGTCGCTCTCCTTCCTTCTGCGTGCACAGTTTGTCCTCTCCGTGTCATTGCTGGCCTCGCGGGGGCGATGACACAGCGAGTAGCTGCACCGCAGAGAGAGAACATTTTGTCCCCAGGGCTCCATTTAAAAAATTATACACACGTCAGGGCGTTTTGGGCTCGGAGCGTGACTAGGAGCGGGGCTTTATTGAAACACGCGAGGGAAATCTATACGCGAGTGACCACTACTTCACCGGTCCCGTTTCGATTATTTCTAGTCCCCTCCGTTTGAAATAAAACCCTAAACAGGCAGATTTTTAGATAATGCCGTCATCGTGCGGCTGGGTAATAAACGTCAGTTAGGAAAACGATAAACGGTTTTGAGTTATCTGTGGGTTCCCCACCCCCTCCGAGCTGGATCGAGGATTTTTTTCCAAGAAAAATGTTTGGACAAACCTGGCCGCAAGTTCCATTTGGAACGACAAAGCATTTCTTTGGAATAATAAATTAAACTGAGGGATTAGATGACTTGTCTGACAAGGACAGAGAGAGTCACATGCAGCTCCTTTATAATTACTCGTGTTTTAATTTCAGGTGTGCAGGAGTTTGACCCTGTGGGGGACGATTCAAGACACTGACAGAGCACTCAGATCAGCAGCCCCCCCCCCCCCCCCCCCCCCCCCCCCCCCCCCCCCCCCCCCCCCCCCCCCCCCCCCCCCCNCCCCCCCCCCCCCCCCCCCCCCCGGTGCAGCTATTCAGCCTTGTGTTTGATCTGGATGCTTCGAGAAGCGCTGGTGATGAGCGGCATGTAACGGCGTCTCGCCAGTTTTTGCCCATATGAAGACGCCGGGGCGGCCCGGTCCGGCGTGGTCGAGCCATCCGTCTCCGCCAAGGTCGTTTCCTCAGCTGTGTCAGAGAAAAATGGTCGTTGTTTTGCTCTCTCAGTCCTGCTGAGGAACCTCTCGCTGATTTATGACACCCAGGTGGGAGACACGGGTGGGGTGGAGTGGGGGCTGAGCCGGCCTTCGGAGTGTAAATATGGTCTCCCATGAACTTTGGGTGAAACACCGATGACAAAGTGTGACAGTGCCGGGAATTGAACGGCTCCTGGTAGAATTGTGGCGCTTACACACACACTCACACAGAGCACACAGAGGTGTCTCAAACCTTCTTTTCTTTTACAGCTGCTCAAAAAGTATCAACTCGATCCCTTCCTGCGACCCCCCCCGGCCCCTAGAGGGACTCTCCTCGCCCCCCAGACTGCGGCAAACATGGCCAGGAGGAGCGGTCAAGCGAACGTGAGCGAGTCGGTCAACCCCTTCTTGTGGCACGAGGTGTAAATGTTGCCGTTTCGTTTCTGTAAAGCCGAGTTGTTCGACGTGATGCAAACGGCATCATTTCTTAAAATGAAAATACACAATGAATGATGTGAAATTAACTGACTGTGGCGTGAGAGAAATAGGGGAAAAAAGGGGGAGGGGGCGTTGGATCCCAGCTGCAATGCGCTCTCTCGGAGGACGGGCCGGCGAATGACGGACGGGCGCCGCAGAACGAGCTGAGTCGGCAAAAAGGTGTCATTAATGTCAGAGTTGTCAGTCCACTGTCATCCCTCACGTTCCTGCGCATCTTTGTGGAACAGTGACGTGTGCAGCGCAAAATAAGCCACGCTATCGGTCACAAGTCGGTAGAACCTTTTTGTTTCCTTCCAGCGATCGCTGATTCAACGCATATATTTTACCTGCAACAAAATACACCCCCGTCGTTTACGCTCTTAATGTTTCGGGTGCCGACCCCCTTGCTTAACTCCTGCGCTGCACTTTGCGACCTCTTGCATGCCAGGTGCTTATATATTTTTAATATTTTCCTGCAGTGATGTATTATTCCCTCTGGCTTGTGTTCCGTTTCATACCCGGGTTGATCTGAACCAATCGTATGCAGCCGGATGAAAAAGGAGTCCTTTCGAAAGCTCGCCGCCATCTGTGCGCACGCTCACTTACAATCTGGGATAACTAATTGATGGGGTGCTGACAAATGACACCGCTTCATGAGTATCATTTACATTTTGTGCCCACATGGCTTTATAATGAGTCCAGAGTGGACGGTAAAGGAGCAGCACATCATTTATTCATGTCTTGAAGGAGCGGTGCTTAAGAGCTGCAAGCTCTTACCTTTTGCTTCACTTGGCCCCTTATTAATTAGCCCTCCCCAGAGGCAGAAACCTCCTCCTACCTTCATCTAACATGATCGTCAAGATTGGGGGTCCGTTTCATGTCAACTGTGTCTTTCAGAGATCTTCCTTTCTCCCGTCGTTGGAATTGTTTCAAGATCCCCGTACCGACCCACCCTTCTAATGAAATTATGAAGTAATTAGGAGGGTTCTACTTGGGCACAATACTAACGGCTGAAGAAGCAGAGCAGCTCGAGGAGAAATACTTGTTCCAACAAGTGATGGCAGAGAACACCAAAGTGCAGTGTCGAGAGGCAGAAAAGCAACGTGCTGGAGGCCAAACCGTTGCTTGGAGACTTCTGAAGTAGTCTTGATAAGTGAGCAGTTGATGAAGAAGGAACCAGGGCACGATTGTGCAGTTCTGGGCTCAGAGGAGAGACGGAAAGCTTCGTCAGTAAGGCACAGGATCAGAGGTTGAACACCAGGTACCACCAGAAGGACACTTTGGAGCACTGAGTGGAGAGCAGATGTCGAACGTGTAAGAAGGCAGAAGAACATATTCGCCAAATAGCTGCAAGATACAGTGCTGAAGCCCTGTCTGAGTTCGCCAACAGACCCGAAAAGTGGCAGCTCCGTCCACTGGACAATGCAGACATCTGGAGACCCAGTGACTGATTAATAGATATTCATTTTCCACACGATGCAAACATCTTGTTGGCAGAGGCTGAAAAAAGTTGCCAGCATGAGGGACTGGGAAACTGAGGTCAATAGAAGGTGGACTGTGAAGACCAAGGTGGCACTAACAGTGGTGGGAAGAAGAGCTGAGAAAGACTCCAGTAACAACATGAAGATGCCCCCAGAAGATCACACTCATGGGAACCACACACATCCAAACTCTCTCATATCTATTTTTTTCCAAACAAATTATTTGCAGCTAAGATGCCACTTTTTTTTTTTTTAAACAGATCTGAAGCCAGTTAATCTCTGGAATTGAAAAAAGTCCTTCAACCCTCCAGCCCAACCCTAGGCAGTATGAAGAACAAGGAAAATATTGAAGATGGAAGGCAGGCTGGAGGCAGGGTCAGACCTAGGAACTCTGACTGCCCTGAAATGTTATAGCGCTGACCCCCCCCCCCCCCATAAAAGATAACAACTGGGGGTCTGGGACCTATCCAGATACAGACTGTCACCAGCATTCTCCCCATTATCACCCTGGCTAGAGGTGCCAACCCCAAAATATTGCATTCTGCACTATGACATGTTCCCTGGCGTGAAGTAATAGGATGAAGGACAGAAATGATCTGGAAGGTTCTAATGCATCCTGTCAACAGATCTGATCGGGCGAACCCAGAATCGCCCTGCGGACCCCCGCTGTCCGACCTATGCACCCTTAGCCCTTCCCAGCAAAACTGGATTCATTTGCAGAAAGGAAGCCAATATCACACCTTTCAGTGAGATGCCAACTAGAGACCACAAACAAGCTCCTAAAATAAATTTTATTCAACCAATATGTACATTATAAAATAAACATCTCGTTTTTAGCTGCCTGGTTGCACCAAACAATCATTTTTTGGCGATGAGCAAAATAAGGGGGGGGTCAGCAGGGAGACCTGCATCCCAGTTTTGTGGAAACCTAATATATTCACAGCCCTCCAATGATCCTGCACAACTCCGCTGAGGATCGCTGCAGTTTTGGGTCCCTCTAAAGCCCAGAAAGATGTGATGACGGGTTCCTGCAGCACTTGTCACTACATAAGAGGGCTGAGGGGACGGTTGATGCTTCCATGCGGCCTGACACACATCAATCACAGCCCCGGGAGGAGGGGGCTCGTAACGGACAAAATTGGAGAGCCACCGAGGTGTTTGCAGTCCAAGGGGGGTTCAATGTCACAAGATGGCAACGTGCAAGGGCAATAACCTTATCGTTACACAGTCCGATTACCCCGCACAATAAATCCAGCTGCGGGGACACGAGTAAATGGGACACGGCCACCGAGCAGGGGCCACCAGACTGAATTATAGGCCATCTAATGGGACCCATGCAGCAGATGTCCCCGTGCGATTGTCTCAGCTGGCATTTTGAAAAGCACGGGGTGGTGGGGTTGTCTTTGTGTTCGCATGACAACATCTCCATTGTTAATTATCCACCACTGGCCACGTGTCTGCTTATCGGAACCTGCAGCATCTCTGCTCTGTCAGTGCTGACACATCCCAGCTGAGAGCAGGCAGGACCCCTCCCCCTCCCCCGGAATGCAACTTTCTCTCTGATGTCTTCCCTGGACAAGTTCTGAGAAGGCCTCAAATCTACAAGTGACCTGAGTTTGGAACCCCCCCCCCCCACGTCTTAAATGTCATCAAGGCTTTAAAGAAGATCATATCAAACACTCCATAATTAGATACCTGGTAGAAAAATCCTTTTATGCTATAACAGAATGTGTTTTTTTTTTTTTTGTTTTTGAACAAGCTGCCTGATGCCTTTAAAGAAGGTAAAGCTGCCAAACCTCTTAACATACCCTCACCGGCCACTTTAATAGGAACACCCATATACCTGCTCCTTCACGGAATTATCTAATCGTGTGGCAGCAGCGATAAAGTCACATAGACGCCAGTTATGAGCTTCAGTGAATGTTCACATCAAACTTCAGAATGGGGGGGGGGTGATCTAAGTGACTGTGACTGTGGGATGGGTGTTGGTGCCAGACAGGCTGGTTTGACTATTTCGGAAACTGTTGCTCTCCTGGGATTTTCACACACAGCAGTCTGCTGAGTCGACACATAATGGTGTGAAAAACAAAAAGCATCCAGTGAGCAGCAGTTCTGTGGGTGGAAACACCTTGTTGAAAAGAGAGGTCAGAGGAGACCAGACTGGTTCGAGCTGACAGGAAGGCTACAGTAACTCAAATAACCACTCAACAGTGGTGGGCAGAAAAGCATCTCTGAACGCACAACACACCCAACCTTGAGTTGGATGGGCTACAACAGCAGACGACCACATCGGATTCTGCTGCTGTCAGCCAACGACAGGAAGCTGAGGCTACAGAGGCCACTGGCTCACCGATACTGGACAGCTGAAGGTTGGAAAAATGTCACCAGGTCTGTTGAATCTCAATTTCTGCTGTGACACGCAGATGGAGAGTCAGAATTGGGCATAAATAGCATGAAGCCATGGACCCAACCTGTCTTGTACCAATAGTTCAGGGTGGTAGCAGAGGTGTGATGATGTGGGGAATGTTTTCTTGGCCAACATTAGGTCCCCTAACATCAATCGAGCATCATTTGCATGCCAGATGTCATTTGAATGTGCAAATTGGCCACAGTTTACCCTCTTCTAATGGTCACTTCCAGCATGATAATGCACCCTGTGCCAAAGCAAAGTCATCTCAAACTGGTTCCATGAACATGACAAGGAGTCCAGTGAACTTCCTGGGCCTCCCCAGTCACCAGATCTGAATCCAGCAGAGCACCTTTGGGATGTGGCAGGTTGGCAGCATGAATGTGACAAATCTGCAGCAATTATGGGATGTAATCTTGTCAACACGAATCAGAATCTCCAAGGAATGTTCCCAGCACCTTGTGGAATCCATACCATGAAGAATTCCAGCTGTTCTGAGAGCAAAGCGGGGTCCTACACGGTATTCGATTAGTGCTCCTAGTAAAGCGAGGGTATACTGTCCTGTAAACGGGTTGTTGCTCCAGGTTTTTGGAATCTGTTTTCCTCAAAACATACTAACGCCTCCAGTAGAATTATGCCAAACGGACACAATTATTTCTTACAGCAACAACATTCTCAGATCTGTAAAGATCAATCAACCCTTTAAGCCAGAAGACCACATCCTTTACCGCGGTACTGGAAGTGTTGACTTGATTTATATTATTGGCCACAAGGTACAGGAGGTGCCCTGCAAACCTGTAGCTAATATGTCCAGAAATCAAATGACAATCAACGTGTGAAGTGCAAAAGAAAATCTTCACTCGCTGAGGAAATGACGAGGGAGGGCAGGAGGAGCCTCATCTCTACTGTTCACAACTCATCATTTGTCACACAGTAATTTTTTATAATATTTTTTTGTCCTTCCAATGCAGGACAAGTTCTTAAGACTGTGGAACAGCGTGACGCTCGGCGGTTAACGTGCCCACTTAACCTTAGTCCTCCGTCGCCTTGGAGACAAACCACGTGTGCGCCAGACAGCATGGGCTCCGCTCGTTGGATGCTATACATTTTCTGCTCCAGAGCTCGGGGGGTTTGCGGGGTCTGCCGGACCCCCCTTGGGGCACTGTGATGTTAGAGACCCTTAGGGGATCCACTGCTAGGGGTCCAACCTCAGCATTGATTGATTCATTTATTTTTTTCGGCAGATTAAGTGTGGGGTCTGTCTGTGTGGATTTTGAAATAAGTGGCAACTGTTAGATTTGTGTGGTGGAAGGATCTGTAAGATAATGATGCGCCTCGGTCTTATGTGACTGATGCTGATGTTCCTTCAAAAGCTGGTTAGTTATATTTATATACGTTTTCGATTTGATGAAAATATTCAAGGAAGGAGATGACGGTGGGGGGGACTTTGTGCACCGCCGGTTGGGAGTAAATGATGACGAGAGAGGAAGACAAACAGCCACCTACCTTTCTGCACACCCCCCCGCAAGTGAGAGTCTCCCCGGGGGTGTTGAGGGACGTTACCGTGGGGTTTTCACGCTTGTTTCTTCTTGCCGTGATCCTGTTGACTGACGCTGTGGAAACTTCCGAACAGATGCCGTTTTACCCGTCACTATAGCGACGTTCATCCATTTAAACTGGGGTACATTTTAAAAAGACGTTTACCCTCCTGGATTTTCATAAAATTGCTTTTACCTTCAAAAAATAACAATTTTGTTGCCTTTGTCCTCCAGGAGTAACTTACAGTTGGTCCTTGTGTGATGGATTCAAGAATTTCCAGTTTTCCAGGAAACAAACACATTTTCAGTTTATTTATTCATTTTTGAATGTATATTTCTTTACAAGGTCGCAGGGTGGCACAGCAGGCTGGTCCCCTCAGCACAGTCCTCATACAGGCTGATCAGGTTCTTGAAAGTTCTACCTGTGTCTGGGTTTCTCCCCAAACCCAAAAACATGTCTTTCAGGTCAGTTGAGGAACCTAAGCTGCCAGTTGCCATGGGTGGGGGACCCTGCGCTGGACCGTACTTAGCCTTGGTAACAAACTGGTAACAAACAAACAGAGGGTTTTTCCTCTTCCCTTTTCTGTATTCACAGGGTCACCAGAATTTCCAGCTCTGGCAGTAAAGTTCACCCAGACTTAACAGGATTGTGGAATTTTAATTGTCTCTCTTCTCGTTCACAGCATGTTTGGTGCTTCTGAGTAATTTGTGGGGGGATAAAAAAATAAATCAAGTTTCAAACAGGCTTCTGGAGTTAGTTTGGTTTATAAGGTGAGAACCTGCCTGGTTGATGTTTGTTTCTTCTGCCTTTAAATGCGTCCTTCAGGCTTTCAGCACTTAACCGCTGCTGCAAGTTCAATTGAAATTTCCATGTATAATGAGTACATGATGGCTTCGATGCCGGTTTGATGTTGGTAGAGGAGGTACTGCTGTATCTAAGACAACCTCAGTGATGGTGTAGCAGCATCATGTTAACATGGCAGATGAAGTTGCAGTGAAATCAACTCGTCTGTTTTTCAGTTCTGGGCAAGATCTTTAACATAAACCGACGGCGTGGATTAAAAGTCGACTCTGGAAAGTTCATCACCACGTAGAGCAGCAAGCAGAGCTCCTCCTGAGGACGGAATGTCAACTCGAACCTTAAGCTTCAAATTTACCACAGTACAGGCCTCTGGGTCTTCTCAACTCGGTTGAAAGTGAAATTCTACAGCGAGATCACCAAAATAATGCAGCTGAGGAGTTTTGCTGGTACAGTTTGGACGGTTGCTGCTTATTGATACTCAACTCCCTTTCAGATACAGTTAGAATAGAAATGTTCATTTATATCTGAAACAGTAACGCATCAAACCCGGTCCAACGTACTTCACCTTAATTTAACGTTCAGAGAGAGGAAAACTCAGCCCTGCAGGATCGTGGATCCAGCACCAGCTGAGAACCTCTCAAAGTCATAAAATGACAGAAATAATCCAAGTCTGCACTCGCAGACTCGCCTAAATTGTTAGGCGACCAAGAACGGAGGATTAAATCCGCATTTTCACGCCTCGGTTCTAACAAAAGGCGCTGATTGAAATGGTGTTTTAAGCCCCTAAGAGGCCCTTTGCCTTGAAAAACAACCAAATACAGAGGCTGTCGGGACTGATGTTTGAGGTTAGAGGTGATTCACACAGTACCTTCTGTCTAGATATCTGGCCCAGTAACATCCTAATAATAATAAGAGTAATAATAATAATTTCCTCAGAAGCTATATTTGAAAACTCCAAAATCCACAGAGAACCTTCATTTCAGAATTAAAAATTTTAAATGTTCTCGCACCCTTGTGTGCCCCCGTTTCTCTTGGATTATTGTATCAGATATTTTAAACCCTCCCTGACACCTACACGGTTATTTCACCTTAACCGTATAACTCGACACTCCTCTTGAGTTTATATATGTATGTGTATATATATATATATATATATAAAAAATATATCTCCCCTGTAGTGAGCAAATATTTACTGGCCGTTTGCCGCTGCGCCCTGGAGGAAAATGCTTAATATCAGCATAAAAGATGGATAAAGTCTAGAATCACTGATAAATGTTATTTGATACGGGGCGTTAAATATGTAACAATGTTTCCCAGTGGCTGTCAGTGAACCGACGAAGGGGGTTTATTATTCTAATGATCATATTTTACGGGGGGTCGAAACACCGCGTTTCCCGTTTACTTTCCTCAGACCGGGTATCACAGCAACTTTACCCTGTTTTTAGGAGGCCAGGGGAGGTGAGGAGGCTGAAGGTGAAGTTGACGGGACACTTTCTCGCGTTCCACCCGCCTGCGTGTACCGGCCCGCCTCGTCACGCAGCCGGAGTGACGGGCGCGCGGACCCCGGCCAGATGCGCTGCGGTGTGGCAGAAGGGGGCGAGGCTTTCCTGGAGTCGGGAGAATCCGGGTGGGCAGCGACCTACCGCGTCCACAGAGCCACATCTCGCCGAGTGGGGGGGGAGGGGGCAAATAGTAATAATAATAATAATAATAAATAAATAAAATGATCAGTCGCCACGCGAAACCGCAACCCGGCCGCCACAGCCGTCACGCAGCGAGCATCGCGTGCAAGGTGTAAACGCGCGGGGAAAGGAGGAGAGGGGAGGTGAGATTTCGGCATGTCTAGCCTTTTCTCCGAGCCTTCTGCCACGACTCGCAGCGTCCACGTTCCACGCCAGCGGGACTCGCCTTATTTCGCGATGGGAAAGAGGAAGAGCGGCGCTCATTACCATGGTAATATGAGGGCGTTTCGCATCACGCAAGTGGCCGTCCTGTGGGCTGCGGCGACGTGCGGGCTGTTTCTCGTGGCCGGCGCCGAGCTCTGCGCCGCGACCTGCACCTGCGTGAGAGCCACACGGAGCGTCGCCTGCCGTAACTTGCAGGACGGCGACATGCCCGTGGATGTCCCCTCGTGGGTGAGCACTTTGACTGTGAGCGGCAGCAACATCTCGACTCTGGTCAGGGGGGGTTTCTCCTTCAACGGGACGGACCTGGAGCTGTCCAGCCTCTCGCTGCCGGGAAACGGCATCCAGATCATCGAGGACGCCGCCTTCTCGGGGCTGCCCAGGCTGCAGATGCTGGATTTGAGCCACAACCGCCTGGTGTCCATCTCCGCGTTCGCCTTCGGCGGTCTGCGCGAGCTGCGATACCTTTGCCTCAATGACACCTTGGTGGGCTCGGCAGCCGCGCAGGTGTCGGCGGCGCTCGCCACCGGAAGTGTGCCGCGTCTCCAGACGCTCCACCTGTCGGGGAACGAGTTGCGGTCGATTCCCTTGGACACGCTCGACACGCTCAGCCTGGAAGTGCTCGACCTCACCAACAACTCTTTGCAGACCCTGGGGAAGGAGAACATCACCAAGCTGTCCGAGAACAGGGCTGTGCGCGTGTATTTGGCGGCGAACCCGTTCGAGTGCAACTGCGAGCTGCAAAGTTTATACTTCTGGCTGAAAAACGGCTCGCAGTGCGCGGACGCGCGTCGCCTGCTCTGCTGGGGGCCCGAAGGCAAGCGGGGGGCGCCCGTGGAGAAACTCCGCAGGGAGGACGTGGATTGTATAAACGCGGACTTGGAAGCCGTCTCGTACGTGTTCCTGGGCATCGTGTTGGCCCTCATCGGAGTCGTCTTCCTCATGGTCTTGTACTTGAACAGAGAAGGCATCAAGACGTGGCTGAACAACATCAGGGAAGCTTGCCGAGATCAGATGGAGATCTACCACTACAGATACGAGCAGGACTCCGACCCCCGGCTCGCCAACGTGGCCGTATAAGCGACTCTGCCCGGGGCGGCGTGGCCCCTCGGCACCACGCGCAAACAATATTTACACAGTTTCACCCGAACTGGAATGTAACACTTCCGACGGACCGGTTTCTACTCCATCCTCGCAGAAGCCTTCAGCTTCGAGTCCCACTCTTGCCCGTAATATTTAGGAAACACGCGTGATACTCTAATCCTTAAACAGTTAGCGTCACTTCGACGAACTCGTGCCGCCCGCGAATCTGACCAGGTGTGTAGCGTGGAAGCCGTGATGTTTTCAGAGAACAATGTTAGGGGTGTTTTCTTCTGTCTGCCGGGACTGTTACTGTATCAGGACCAACAGGCGGTCACGAGGCGAGACCGCGCGACCGCGCGACACGTCCAAGAACCCGCCTCGCGACGCCGCGCGAACTGGCTGGCTTTACTAGAGGTACCTGAACAAGTTAACCGTAGATTTAACTGCACCTTAAACGAAAGGTGCGTTAGATTACGCGCAAGTCCGCTTATACTTCGCTTTCCAGCCTCGTCGAATGTACATTAGACATTTTTATCTCGGCCGGTTGACGGCGGGGGGCGGGGGCGGGGGGCGTTTGAGGTTCGTCTCGGCGGAGCCTCCGGTTCCCTCGCGAGAACTAAGACGACGTGACTTGGAGGCGCGGATTCCCCGCGACGGCGGCGACCGCCTCTGTCCCCTCTTCCCGTCCTCGGTGTCGCTGTCGCGTTTGCTCAGCCTAAATGTGACATCTTGGTGAATGATTAATAATCCGCGGGAAATATTCTTTTTAATGTGTTCGAAAGGCATGTGGTAGGTGACACACGTCACTGTTTTGGCTTTTAAAAATGCATGAGTTGCCATGTCGGCCTTGTCGTTTCCCGGATTTCAAAGGACAAATGCATGTTATATTCAAATACTGTCCCTTAGCTGCAGCTGGTACTTTGCACATTTCGGACACGGCTTCTCTGCACTGCTGTTTGGACATTCATTTTTCATACTGATAACTCCAGCTTTTAAAAGCCCCCCCCCCCCAAAAAACAAAAAAACATGACTTCTGGACCGACATTATGGCCAAAGTCAAACTATTATACACATTGGTATTTATACGTACGTTAAAAATCCACTGACCTGGACGGGACACACATTGTCTTTACTGTAAAGGTGACTGAGATGGGGGGGGCCGACGCGGCGAAGGTGACAGACGCCTCGCTGACCCGAGTGCCATACCAGTCGCTGCACGTGACTCTTCTAAATTTAAACGGTCTGTTTCCGGGAACAAACAGGCTGTCTGGCACGTCTGTCGGGAGTCGTACACGACGACCGCGGACCAGGAGCGTGACCCCGCCCCAGAGGAGCGTCACCTCTCCCAGCAGGAGGATGACGGTGACCCCCGAAGTCGGTTCCTACAAACAAACAAACTGCTGGCCAGACACATTTCCAAACGCAGGCCCGCTTCTGTCCAGCCCGAAGTTGACGTGGTTTAAAAATGACAACTCCGCTTTCACGTCTCCGTCGCGAAACGGATATTTCGAACGGCAAAGAGCGGGCAAACCTCTGTCGAAACGGTACGTCACCCACGAGGAGCATTAAACTGGGACTGTTAATGGATTTATTGGGTAAAGCTGGTATTTAGGAACCCGAGGAGAGAGGCCCCCTCTGCCTCAGTTCTGGACGTGTAAGGGAGACGCAGGTCGAGTTAAATAATTAAGAATTTATTATAAAACGGCGGTAGCAAAAAAGAAAAAAAAATTGCCGGAAAGTGACACGACACACTGGGAAAAAATTAAAAAACACTCATGAATAATGGTAATCCTATATGTACTAGTTGCTACCTTGTACCTGTATTGCACATGTATAAACCTCTTTTTTTGGATGATCAGGAACGTCCGTGAGGCGTCAGACGACACGTATCTAATACAGGGTCACGAGGTTGTGTCGTAGGGAAAGTCACCTCCACTGCAGGGCACGGTCACACGAATTCTCACCTGTCTGTGGACTGTGGGAGGACACGCCATCTCCACGCAGACCCGGCCAGACTGGCGTGCAGAATTCCAGCTCCGATCGCGTGCGCCGGCGAGCGGCCCCTCCAGCAAAACGAAACGGAGCCGCCGGGATCTCCCACCTCCTCGTTCGCAGGAACCCAGCCTGGTTTTGGGACTTTTAAGTCGTCTTTCTCTGCGATGACCTCAGGGGCGGAACGAAGGCCTGTCCCTGAACGAAATGGCTACATCTTATTTTATTTCTTGCAAATAAAGATAAAGATGTCCAGTGCCCTTTTCCTCATGCAGCTCCTCAGTTTTCGTACTAAGAGAACTTCTCGTACGCCTGGGTAACCTGTGAAGATGCCCCTTCCCGCTATGAAAAAGCCTGTATTTTAAATAAATGATCAATTCTCATTGAATTGTCTCCTTTCGCAAAATATGATCATTAACTGAGAGCTTGGCTGATGTTTTCATCCGGAAGGCAAACCATATTTGATCCGTTTTTTCAGCTGGGTGTTTATACAGGAGCAGTTCAGGGTAAGTCCCTTCCTCAAAGGTACGGCAGCAGGAGGGAAGTTGTGCTTCAACCAGCAAATCTCTGCCTGAAGCCCTTTATTCTCGCTGTCCTCCTGTGAGTTATGTTACATCTTCTGTACGTTACAGGGCATTGAAGGAGCACGCAGAGACCACCGGCCTTTCAAAACAGTCTGTAATAGGTTAACCTTGGCACCTTGTGCGGATGCTGTATCTCCAACCGTGCAGAATGAGCCTGCAAGCCTTCAGCGTTTTTGACTCCTTTTTCTCTTTCTGACATCTAAAATGGTCTCATTTTATCCACAAGTGTGACTTGGATAACAGGAAGAAGTAGGGGAGGTTTATGGAATCGTGGAATCGATGCAAACACAGCCTGAGTCTCGTTCCTCCCTCGCCTGAGACATTTTGGAGAGCAGAACCGCGAAGGATCGAAAGTAAACGTAGATAAACTGGCAGACGTTTGTGTCTTTGAAAATTTTTAACGTTGCACGTTTATAACACAAGGTAGAAGCGCCGACCAGGTTCCCAACCCACAAACGCAACTGGGAGCGGAAGCGTACCTCAAGTTGTTGATAAATCCGCGGCCTGCGTTACGATCGGCTAAAGCTCGGTCGACCGAGATGCGTCGGCGGTACCAGTCAGGCACGAAGATGCATCACGTTCCGCTGTTTTAATGAATTTTAAATAAGTACGAGCCAACAACGGAAATTCAGTTCCATTCGTGAACAAACAAACCCCGTTATGTGTGTTTACTGATGTCGCCGTAAGACCCGGCGTCACACTCCCGTACTCGCCCACTTCGGGGCTTAACACACGCAGTCGGCAAAGGTGTGTGGAAGGCAGGAATATTCCTTGTTTATTCTTGTTCAGGCAGTTTGGCAGCGTGTGGCTTAGAACACAGGGCCTTAAAACGCCTGTTGCGACACTAAAATCATCCTGACCTCCTGAACAGATCAGCTTCCGCCCCCTGTGGATTTCCTATTTATCGCGCTGCGTCCTTTTCCTCCAGCTACCGTTTGTCCAAATACAACGACTGTATAGTGAGTGCAAGTGAGACACACACACACGTACGCAGGCGCGTGTTTTATTTTTTGGTTTCTACCTGCTGGTAAGACAGCACAGCGATGCTGTAAATCCTGTACTTGTTACAATAGCACAGATCCTAAGCTTGGGAAACAGCCTTTGACTGTAGAGGCCCAGCGAGGTGCCGCCATCTCGACAGGCCCTCTGGGTCTTGTTAGCGAAGACCAAAGAGGGATACGCTCTGCACCCTCCAAGCACTTGTTTACTCTAACAACCGCTTTAATTCTGTTTTACGCACCAATTTGTGCTCATTACAGCTAATGGGTGTGAATTGTTTACTGTTGTTGACCAAGGTGAGGCTTCGGTAGGCTGTTCCTCTCAGGAGGCCCCTTCCCCCACCTTAGAGGTCTCCCTAAACTCTGGCAAGCTAATGAAGTCTACAAGGAGAGGATGTCTTCAGAGGGAGCGAAGGCCGCCGACTTACGTTCTCGTCGCCTTATTTTCGAGGTCAGACCGGCAAACTTGTTTATCTTGACCTTCTGTGCGATCCTTCTGCAGTCGTCCATAGGTTTTTTATTTATTTGTATGCCACGCACGCCAAGCCGAGGTGCGTACGGTCGAAAAAATGACCAGGCATGAGATGGCAACAGGTGGGCAAAAAACAGTTTAAACGAAAAGTAAAGTTGAAAAGATGTAAAACGTTGTACCGGCCTAAAGAACAGGAGACGTAAAGCCTTGAAATATGCGCCACAAACGTCAGCGGCACTTCGACGACAAACAACTTTCCTTCAATAAATCGTTTCCCTTCAGTCCCAAAGTCGTCCTAAACCTCAGTCATTCAGTTTAAGCCGTCACACCTTTTTTACATATTTTAACAACTCCCCCACCCCCCGCATCCCGCTGTCCGTTCGGTACGCGGCCACCGCTGCCGCGTTTTTGAAAACGACTTAAAATGCATTTATCCTGAGGAGAACTGAAACGCAAGTCCACCCTGAGAGAAACGGGCTTCAAAGGAAGGAATTTTCGGGCTTTCGGGACGTCCTCCTTCTGGCCGCGACCACGACGTGCGGCTTAATAAACTGAGTTAGGATCTGAAGCTTCAGGCTCAAATCCCAGAGACGGAACTGCTGTTCTATCTAGACTTTTCCGTCAAGCCATCTGTTGTGCGGAATATACGATATTTAACAGCCGTCGTGTACCAGTCCCCCCGTAAGTGTAACGGTGCTGTATCTCCTGCGACTCCCATCATTTTCCTTACTTTGCTCTTCTTACAGACTTTTAACGTCTTTCTTTGTTCCCAGCAGAAAAGGCCCTTTGCTGCCCCCCCCCCCCTTGGGTGAAAATGATATCTGCAGAGTTGTATTTCACCTCGCTGAGGAGCATCAGTGGTGTAAAACAGAAGTGGATCGATTTGTCGATACGAGTGAAAGACGGGGGGGAGGAGGGGACCACCCGACCTGAGGCATCTTCCTCGCATCCTCGAACCCGCTTTGAAGGAGAAAAGTCGAGTCGGTAAAAACCATCAATCACCTTCTACCTCAGACAGCCGCAGTCCTGCACGGTGTTGAGAAGGTTCTGGATTGTCTGAATTATTCAGGGTTTAATATTTAATATTGCAATAGGCAACGAGCGGTTAAAAAAAAAATCCCTAAGAAAATCGGAAGCTCGTATTTTTTCATGTACAGGAGCAGATGTATGGAAGCCGTATTGCAGCCCCTGAACTGAGGACCGGTTTGTGCTCACTGGCCCTTTACGACCATGTTCTCATGACTCTGGTTTTTCTCCCATTCTTACTGGGACCTGAAACACCACAGACGCAGCATCTTCTTAGAAGAAGAACCTCGGAATATTTTCCTCGTCAAAATTCGAGCGAGCGCCGAGGAGACCGGCTGGGGTCACGTGCCGGGCTTTTCCGGACATGCTCCTCCTCCTCCGACTTCCACGACGAGACGCTCGCTTTTTTAGTGGAGGGATTTGAACACGAGACTTTGCCAAGTTTTGCAAATGAGACGAGCGCCACGGAAAAATTTGCCTGAATTTTTCTTTTGTTTTGAGGTGAAACTGGCAACCGATGCTCTGGGTAGGAATTTTTTTGGACGTTTGCAAACATCCGCCTTGTTTGTGCCGTTACGGACCATCGGACAGAGCAGCAGTTAAACATTTACGTACCTGACGCCTTTATCCAGGGTAACTTCAGGTTCAGACATCACGTGGTGGCAGTCGGCGATCTCACCGCAGGTGCTCTTCATTCTCCTTAATTTTTTTGTGAAGCAATACAGTTTTATGACCATATTTTGATTTCCTAAATCACAGCAAACTCCAAACGTGGGCAAACGGGGTTCCGTTCCAATTCAGACCTTCCCCGTCTTCGGCATTCTAATATTAACTGACAGGTTGGAATCAGTTTTTCCACTTTTTTCCCCATTTTAGAAGCCAGCTGTCGTGGTCGGCAGTTCATCTCGTGTCACGTTCACAAATCCATCACATGTGTAAAAGGAGCACCGTGTCTATCGCGATTCGCACTTTATAAAACCTGAGGACACTCTTTTTATATGTATGTATAACTTTTTTCGGGCTGCTTATTGACCGGCCAAATAATCCTATTTAATGGATGACTTTAACTTCTTGCCTTAATTTGAACCCAGCAATCTCCTCTGAAGGGAAAGCGATAAAGGCTGACAGGGGACGGCGGAATTTGATTTATGCGTTTTCGCGGCGGGACGTCGATGGGGAACTAAGACGCCGAAGACGACAAATGAGGACGAAAGTCAAATTAAAGGCCCCCATTAGATGAGGCAGTTTAGCGCCAGATGAGGACAAAACATGCCTGTTTCCCCGAGACGTGGATTAATCACCACTGTTCTCCAACCGGGCCACATGGGTCCAGAGATCCACAGTGCGAGAAGATGCCCTTCACCGCTGCCAGGCACCACGACCAACCTGCCCCACTTCTTCGCTTTATCGGCCCAAAGCCCTGATGTTACGCTGCGATTATTCCTGATCAGAAGGTTCCAGAAGGCCTAGTTGACACCTGACTCACGCGGGATGAAGAATTACCCGCTAAAGGATCGGGACGCAGAAAGACGTTTTGCTTTTCTCAACACGTTCGGCGATTTGGATCCACGCAACGTGAGTCGTCGGCAGGCTGACTTACGTTTTCATCATTTACGCCATTTTTAACCTTTCGTCCACCGAGAGCAGGCGGAAAGCCTTCGAGACGCGCACCTCGCACCTGATCCTGGTGGCCCCGTTCTTCGTGCCGTTCTACGGCACCTACATCATCGCCTGGGCGAACGTGAACATCGACACGGACACCAGAATCGTCAACACGTCCCTGTCCGCCTCCCTCCCTCCCGCCGCTGCTCTACTCCATCACCTACTCCCTGAAGGCAAAGGAGCGAACGCTCAACCAGCAGAGCAGCCTTGGGTCCGGGCCTTGGTTCGATTCCCCTGAAGACGAGGGGACTTTCTGGACACATCGTGTTCCCCACATTAATGAGACGCCGCAGCACCCAGCTGCCGACGGATTGTTCTGCGTAGAAGATTAAATGACCACACAAGGTCATTTTTTTCATATCCAGGACGCCAGTGACTGATATAAAATATAAGCCAGGCTTTAAGTTGCCAATTTTATCTTTATTCAGCAGAGCTTTGTGTAAGTAAAGAAGGTGAAGTTCCCGTTGGCCTGAAATGCTGACTGTGGGGGTCGGGCTGCAGAGCAGGTCACCCTGGAGCCACGCGGACGGCATGGGACGAATATCAGAACGTGAGACGCCGTGTCTGCTTTCCTGATCCCAGACCGCAGGAGAAACGAGGCCCCCGGAGGCCAAGCGCCGGCCGGTTCGGCTTCTTCTTCCCCCACGTACATTTTAAACTCTTTCAGTGAGCAGCTCGTCCGAGCCGCAGTCCGACACGTGACGGGCGGCCGGTTTGTTACGTCCTTTAGGTGGACAGAAAGACGTTTAGTGGCAGGTCTTCAACCTCCCCAGCTTCTTCTTGCTCCTTTGCTTGCAGCCAGTTCTTCCACACACTCCTGTGTCACCAGTGGGTTCCTTTATGTTGGATTAGGAAACGGTGGGGCATCTAGGGGCCGGTGGGCTTGTGGGCACTCTGACAAGTGGTATTAAAAACTACAAAAATGAATCATTTCTGTTAAGCATCACTGAAGGAGGTGGGAAAAAATTTCAACAGAACAAAAAAAATGCATAATATTTGTTTTTTTCTGTTTATTTAACTTACAGAGCGACCGGCAGTGATGTGGTCCAGCCACACGGATCTTTTAAACCCCCATTTGAGGAGGAAACTTACCGTGTATTTGCGTCTGTGTGGAAAAATGGGTGGAGCAAGAAGGTGAGTTTAAGCCCCTGTTTTGGGCCAAAAGACTCAGTTACATTTCTACATGTATGTAAAGCGGAATGTTTGAAGTCACTTTGGTAAAAGCGAAGAAGCAGGAAAACCTTGTAAGGAAAGTCAGGTGAGATGGGCAGTCTGTGTGTGTGTGTGTGTGTGTGTGTGTGTGTGTGTGTGTGTGTGTGTGCGTGCGCACGTTTGTACTGCTACCCTGCGAAGGACTCCCGTCCTGTCCGGGGTTCACCGTTCCAGTCTGGAGTGATTCTGGGACAGGTTCTGGGTTCCTGCAACCCTGACGAGGACAAGCAGGTAAGGAGAGTGAGAAGAAGCTCTGCAGTAGGTTACAAAGGTGCAGCTCCTGTGAGGTGAATATCCGGAAGTAGCCCAGTTCAAAGCCCAGACCTCGATCCAATTTAGCATCTGTGGAAGGACAAAAATAGCTATTCACACGGTTCCCAGCCACCTTGATGGAATTTGAGCCAAGAAGAAGGGGCAAAACTCCCAGCACGAAGATGTGCAACTCTGAAGAAACACTGTGAGAGGAGACCCTGCCAAGTTCTATCTCTGAGTGGGGGGGGTTTGAAGGAATACATTTATTCTGAAAGAAATTCGCACCAAAATGCTCTGGAGTCACTTTTACTCAGATGAAGTTTCTCACACATCTTGTCCTATTTTTGCCGGTTAGCAGCGGTGAGAAGGAAGGAGATGCGCTGAGTCTCCCCAGGTCCCTCTTTCCTCCCCTTTCTCTTCAGCGTCGTCTTTTAATCAGCGTGTATTTTCATAGCAGCTTTTCGGACCCTCAGAGTCCTGGACCAGCTCCTTATTTCGCGAATGTCTGCAAAACGGTGACATTTTTTAAACAGACATAATGAAGGAGACAAAAATCAGTCCCAACCAACAGCAGCCACGTTCACAGCCATGACCAGACAGGCTGATTCCCAATCATCTAAATGGAAAAATGCTGAGCCCCCCCGCGGGGCTTTGCTCGCCATGCTGGGGGGCCTCTTACTCCATTTGAACGATGTGCTGATCCTGACCCACTTTCACAGAACTTCAATCCTCTAACGGAACAACAATCCCGCTGCGACGCACTTCAACAGGTCCCTCTTCTCTTCACTTCTCCACTTTCGTCCCGCTTACTGCTGCAGCGTGTAGAGGTGTTTTCTCGTTGGAGTAATTGCACCTCCAGGGGATCTTCTGCCCTGTAATTAGCGGCCACCATTAGTTCAGCTTATTGGCTGATCCGAGTCAGTAACCGAACCTCCGGTGAAACTTACGCACTTGGGTGACGTCTATAAAAGCCAAATGCCCGGCGCTGAAGCTCAAAGTCGCGACACGGCCAAGAATCGACAGGCTTGTGCATCCGGCCACGACCCCCACCCCCCATCCCCTCATCGCAGACTGGTGTGGACCTCCGTTGTTGAAGCCATCTGTCGCGAACGTCTCCAGATAGATTCCTCTGCATTTTGGCCTTTCTTTTAAGGTGGAAGAAAGCCAAGGAGTGGAGCCCAGATGGAGACCACAACCCAAGACCTGAGTAACTTCACCCGTCCGGTTGGATTCTATATCAGAGGATTCTACGCCCTGAAGAACGGCGAGCACTACTTCGTATTCCTGGGGGTCGTCTACGTCCTCACGCTCATCGCAAATCTCACTTTGATGGCTATTATTTGGTTTTCCGAGGTTCTGCACACACCCAAGTACATGGCCGTGTTCAGCCTGGCGGTGGTGGACGTGAGCCTGAGCTCGGCTCTCATCCCCAAAGCTCTCAACATGTATCTCTTCGACTCCAAATTCGTCTATTTCAACGCTTGCTTGGCTCAGATGTTCTTTGTTGACTACTTTGCTTCGATGGAGGGCTTCGCTCTCTGCGTGTTGGCCTACGACAGGCTCGTCGCCATATGCTTCCCGCTCAGAAGTCACACCTTAAACACGAACCGTAAAATGCTCCTGATCATAATCGTTTCTTGGTCGATCCCGCTGGTCATTGACGTGGTCATGGTTGGCCTCATCGTCCCGCTGCCGTACTGCAAGTCGACCATCGTCAACAGTTTCTTCTGCGACCACGGCCCCGTTTTCAAGATCGCCTGCGGGGATTATTCTCCCAACTGGTTCATGGCGAGCTTTACCACCGTCGCGTTGTATTTCGCTCCTTCCGGCGTCATTGCGCTGACTTACGTTTTCATCATTTACGCCATTTTTAACCTTTCGTCCACCGAGAGCAGGTGGAAAGCCTTTGAGACGTGCACCTCGCACCTGATCCTGGTGGCCCTGTTCTTCGTGCCGTTCTACGTCACCTACATCATCGCCTGGGTGAACGTGAACATCGACACGGACACCAGAATCATCAACACGTCCCTGTCCGCCTCCCTCCCGCCGCTGCTCAACCCCATCATCTACTCCCTGAAAACGGAGGAAATTCTGCGGCAAGTTAAGAAGTTTCTCGGCACGAGGAAAAGGAGCAGCCCGACATAAACGCACTCCGAATCTGCCGTGTCGCCAGTCTATGTTTTCCCTTTCGTTTCCCAAATTGAGCCACTTATTCAATCGCAGGCTGTTATTTTATTTATTTGATTTATTTATTTTTTTTTAAATCCAGCTTTAAAATCCTCTGTTGAACCTCTGACCACAGTGTAGGGCTGTGCGGGTTCGCCGCGCGCAGCGAGTTACGTGGCGATGCAAACGGCGGGAACGTTTTTGCTCCCGCAGTCCGATGTATGTGTTTCGGGCGGGCCGGTCGCGCACGTTGGGTGGGGGGCCGTTTTTTCGCTCTGCTGTACGAAGGTCTGAGTGATTTTTCGGGGATTCGGCGGCGTAAACGACTTTGGTCGAAGGTGTCGGCGAAACGCGAGTTAATAGTCGCTACATGTTGCTTTGCGTAAATAAATGTAGATGCGAGTGTTGCTTGTCGGCAGGCTGCAAAATCCACTTTTTCCCCCTCTTACACGTGAAGAAAGGCCTCAGAAGTCACAGCATTAAAATAAAACTCAGCTTCTTACCCCTCCAGATGAAGGGAAGGGGGGCAAGGGTCCCCGGGATGAAAATATTTATAAAACCCAATGTGTTTAGACAAAGCAGACAGGTTTACTTTACTACTAAGTCCAAATGTGAGGTTTAAAGCGCCATTTCTTGCACTTATGGCACCAAAACACCTAAATAACAGTCAGCGTGACTGGAAATGGACTGTCTACTGTCTACTACTTTATCCCTCTATTTTTCTTACATTATATAAGTACTTTTCACTGTTTCTCTGTCCATCGATGTATGTAATAAACCCTAATCAAATGTCTTAAATGTCTTTTTTTATGTCATAACCTCGTGAGGGTTATTTTTGAGCAAAAACCGGTGAAATGTGCCTAACAAATATGACCGACTGCTGACCGCGGTAAACAGAGTAAGTTACAGTACTGACTTATTCAGGCACCGGTGTGTGTGTGTGTGTGTGTGTGTGTGTGTGTGTGTGTGTGTGTGTGTGTGTGCTTGCAGATCTTTCCACACGCTACAGAGGACAAGCTTAGCGAGGTACGCCGAGGCGTCACGTGTCCGCCTGCCAGCACCTCACCCCCCAGGGAGTTTACACCCGGTTAGTTAACTGGTCTGACTTTTCGGGGGGTTTTTCATGTCGTCAGCACTGGTCCGCGTCCCGACTGCTCTCTCCAGCTCCTTCATCATCTCCCCCGGTTTCCACCGCCCTACTGCGCTATAGGAAACTTGCGGTGGTCCTCTTGGTTTCAAGCATCACTTTAATATCGGAGATGTTTAAGACTTTTGTCTCCTACTCTTTCTGACCCTGCGGTTCTAGTCCGGCCTCCACGGTCCCTGTGGGGACAGTCTGGCTCTTCTGCGTGGACGTCGATATAATAAGATGTACGTTCTGCAGGACGAGCTTCATCAGTTCCTCACAGAACATCTCGCCTCGGTGGCTGTTTTCGACGCACCCATTTTAGCTCTTTACACGGCGTCCAGTTCCGACATCCGGATGCTGAATGTTGAGCCCCATCGTGTTTCGACTAGGACCTGGGAGATCAGAGACGGGGTGTGTTTTGTGTTGCGAAAGTGGGGTCAGACAGCGCGTGCGCAACTCAACGCGCAATGATAGTCACTTGAGGGTGACCAGTTCACCTGAAACACGTCTTCACTGTGGGAGGAAACACACAAAGTGGGTTTGGGCTAGAACATGCCACCTCCACATAGACTGTGCAGGATTCCAACCCACGACTGACTCCACAACACCTGGGCTGATCAGGTGTGGGGTTCAGATTATGTGTCCTACCTGTGTTTGTGTGGCTTTCTTCACAGAATGTGTGTGTGTGTGTGTGTGTGTGTGTGTGTGTGTGTGTGTGTGTGCTCCCCTCCCAGGCCAGTACACAGCAATTCTTGTACATGATGCTGACCAGGACAAGACATTGTGTGAATATGGAGTCATTCATTCGTCACGTGATGAAACAGAAAAAATAATGACTTTTGGTCAATTCTTGTGTAACACATACGAATGTAGGAATGTGACACATTACAGCAAAACGCTGTGAGAAGGAGGGTGATTAAAGACCCAGGAATGAACCAGGAAACTTGATTTAATCCACTTTAATTTTGTCGTGAAGTAAAAGTACAACCCCCCCCCCCCCCCCGCGCGGCGGTAATTTAACCCCGTTATTGTCGCAGCCGGGAAATTATAGCAGCTGCAGCCTCGTGTTTAAATGCCCATCAGCAGAAACAAGAGATTCGCTTCGATTTCACTTTCTTGACAGGAACCCCCCCCACCCCCACCTGTACCTGCGCTCTTCCGTACACTGTGCAGTCAAGGCCCCTGGGGTGGGCGGCCCTGGGTTCAAACCCACACTTATAATGTTCCGCACATTGTTCACTTAGCCACAGTTGTGTTTTACCAGCTACAAGAACAGCGGAGATTTACAGTCACGTGAAACAGCGATGGATCTGATTTACCATCTTCAAGGGAGGAATCGGCGGTGCCCCCCAACGCCCAGCATCATAAACCCCAGAATATGGGCGACGGGACTGGAAAATTTTACCCACTAAAGCGATTTATCCACTTATCCGAACTTGCATTGCTTCAAAGTCGCCATGGTGACAATATCCACTAAAGCGAACTGGTCCAGAACCTGTCCTGGAATCACTGCAGTCTGGCAGTGTGCGACCCCTAGGACCAGCGCATGGCAGACCCGCATGCATGCACATACACACACACACACACACACACACACACACACACACAGACCTCGAACCTACAGCCGAACAGCCCACAGTTACAGACCCTCAAATAATAAACATTTATTGATACGCTAGAGGGCGCTGTCTCCCACGTTTGACTGTATAACGGTGCTGTGACACACTGGTAACCAGTTTACTCAACACCGGCAACGCTGGATGTGTGAAGTTACAAACACACAGATACAGAAACTGACACCATTTTTTAAAACTTGGTTTAACTTTATTTTAGTTGCATCGTGTATAAACTTTCCTAACCTAGCGGCGCAGGACCGGAATAGGTGGCCCACCGTGGTACATACTGTAGACGCAACGCGCAGCACGCCCTCTGGTGGCCGTGTCGTACATCGCGCACACACCCGCGCCGTTGCTATGTTATGCAAAAAGTTCTCCGTTTGTTTGTAAAATAGTTTTCTTCCTACAGAGTTATTACACAGAAGGAGAAAGACGAGTATTTAACGAACGATACAGAATCAGAGAAAAAGTTAAATGGAAAAGTTAAATGTCTGAAAAGGTCGGAGTCAGAAGGTGGGCACAATTGTTGTGAAAGACGGGACACATTTCCTGGTTGCACACTTCCTGTTTCCCCCGGAATACAGTCCGGAGCGCCGCCGAAGGAGGGCATTAGTGTGTTATTTGAATTCGGTGAGTGTAAGTGGTGTTTAGACCTAATAAAATATAATATATTTAATCCTTTACCCTGGAAAAAACTTAACATATACTTTTTCGACAAAATGTGCCTGTAGCTACTTAACTTTGTGACGACCTCGTGTTCCGAGCTTCGCGGAGTGTTTGTTATCGCGAACGGCGTTTTTATAACATTATCGAGCGACGCAGATCGGAACAAAAAACCACCTCCTGCTGAGAACTTGCGTTAGTTTGAAGTTTCAACATAAAGTGAAGAATATTTCAGGCGAGAGACGCAGGTGAGCCGCTCGCTCCGTGTTTTGCGTGTTAGAGGGCAGGAGCGTCAACTTCCGGGGCGACAAAACCAAGTTAACATAACATAAATAACTGTTAACCAGCAGGTTTCGCTGATTCAACTTTTACGATGAAGAAAACGATTAGACTTAATTTTTGTGGTTCTTCCAAAGCAGTGTCACTCTTTCGACGCCGTCTTTTTGGTGGGCGTGTCCTCCGACCCCCAGCGTGGCCCAGCCGGGATTTCCACAGGTGTGACGACTGGCTGGGGGGGGTGCAGGATGATGCAGGTTATCTGCCTTGGGGGTGTCAGTGTGGCCTCCTCTCAGGTGAGGTTGACCGTCAGCAGCCGGGACAGTTGACGTGACGTTTGGTGGAGATGGTACTTTTGAAAAAGGGGGGGGTGACAAGTATTCCGTGTTGGGTCTGATTTCTTTTCACAATGTCCAGAAGACTCGATCAAAGCTGGAACGTTTAAATCCGTAACGTGTTCTGCTCTATGCTGCCGATTCCGCTGCAGGCGGCGATCTGCGGGATTCAGGTGCGCAGACCGATCCGGCTGCTCCCCCCTCGAGCCGAGTGGGACGCTGGTGGAAGCTTCCGCTTTGTGGCTTTTCTTAGGGTGTTGTGTGTGTCTGCGCCTGGCCTCTGAACTCCATGGGGATCGTGATTCTGGAGAGTTGGAGTTGGAGAGATGCTCTGAAGGTGCTTCGAGGCAGACAGTAGTCACTCAAACATGGGAACGGGTGTCTTGCGCTGCCCACCGTAGCGGCGTTGGTGGAAATGCAGAGCATCTCAATTTGTGCTTGACTGGGTGGTGGTACTGCGGGGTCCAGCTCAAAATGCTCCTCACCTGGGATCGACTCCCACGGGTCCCTCAAACACCCTCAGTGGTTTTGTGGTCCCCTAACGTTCGCTCCACGGGTCCCTCTACTCACGTGGAGCGGCCTGTTTGGCGAATCTTGTGCGACCCAAACGTTGGCAGGTTTGTTTGTCCCTTTAGCACACGCTGGCATGTAAACTGTCACAATTATTTCACCAACTCCCCACAGTAAAACTGCAACAGGTGTTGCTGGGCTCCGGCTTTGTTTGGTGTCTTCACTTTATCTACCAGACACACCCCACTGTGTGTGGCTCCTGAGTCCCGCTGGCAGGGCTGTGTTTTGTTCTGCAATAGCGCTGACCTCACCTGACCTTCTGCTGTCCAGACGCAGTTTGACAAAATGGTTTAGAATGTCGCGTTGCTTGTACAGCTTCCCGTAGGCACGGCCACAGTATTTACAGCCGGGCAAACTGCCTGTTATCACATTTTCACACTGAGCTTCCTGCGTGTCAGCTTAGCTCCCCCGCGACGTCAACGGTTTGTTTTGTGTGCTGCCCTGTCGGTCCAGTTTTCTGTGACGCCGGGGGCGGAGACACCGCGGCATTCCTGCAGTAAACGGCCTCGGGAGGATTCCTTATTAATCCCCATAACTACTTTGTCCCATATTACCTCCTAGGTTGCCACTCCAAGGTCGCTGCCTTCTCTCTGGGGTACAGAGGGACCGGAGCTCTCCCTTCCTTGTCGTTCACGGCGGCCGGACGCGTTGTTCTCGGCCAGCTTGGCATTCTGCGGCAACGTCCTTCCTTTCCTCCTCCCCCCCTGTGTTATAAACACTCGATGCCCGTGGTCCTCTGCAGGGCAGCAGGCCGCCTCCACCCTCACGGCGCGTGGAATCGGGGACCCGCGATGTCTCCTGCACCTACCATTCTCTGTTGGTGCCATAATAATCACCGCATCTAGTAAAGTGACTGGGGGGGTTGTGCTTAAACGCTGCTCAATATGGAATAAAGTTGTTTTATCTGTCGCCCAGCATTTCCCTGTTATTAATAATAAAGGGTGAATTTCTTTCGGTTAAATTCAGTTCACACGTCACCTTTAGTCTCATTGCAGCATTTGAAGGCTGTTAGTGTGCATTATGTCGGATTGGGTCGAAGCTCTCAGGGACGCTTGGCCTGCGGTGTCACTGAACGTCTTCTCCCGGTCAGAAACGCAGAAGAAAACGGCGACTGTGTGCGATGGGAAGGTGGGGTTGCTGCCCTTCTGTTGGTGACGGGGAGGGGGGTGTAACTCCAGTGTCTCCTCTGACAGCAGTCGCCGGGAAGCCGGGCAGATGGCTGCTCCACCGTCGCCTCACAACCGTAACCGGCCGAGGGACGAGGATGAAGACGACCCGGTGGACCGCATGGTGAGCCGGACTGGCTGCGCCGAGCAGCACTATGCCGTACAGGACTGCATGGCGGAACATCAGGACTGGCGCAGGTGCCAGGAACGGGTGCAGAGCTTCAAGGACTGCATGGTTGCCTTCCAGAAAGCCCGGAAGGAGCAGATGCTTAAGCAGAGCGTAAAGGAGATGTCATAGTGGTCCCTGCTGCTGGGAGGGGCTTGGTCGCCGTCAGCCTTCCACGGCGGCAGTTTCCTTACGTGAATAATCTCACGTTAACATGGGCGTTTAGGGGAAAATGGGTGAAACGGGCAGCAGCTCCAGTGGTATAACAGTCGGAC
This sequence comes from Arapaima gigas, assembly GCA_900497675.1. Lineage (NCBI taxonomy): Eukaryota > Metazoa > Chordata > Actinopteri > Osteoglossiformes > Osteoglossidae > Arapaima > Arapaima gigas. The sequence goes on along the minus strand of UFQX01001196.1, from coordinate 25,334 downwards.
GAAACGAAGGGTCGAAGGTTCACAGTGTGACTATCCAGTATTTTTAAATTTCCTTTTGCGACTCTCACATATCAGTGGAAACATTAAATACGAATCAGAGTAACTGACTAAAACCAAAATGCTTGTTTTTTCATGTGGACTTTTGATCCAAGTTGTATTTTTTTTTTAGTGTAACAGTTCCGTACATTTTAGTAGTTTTTAGGAAAGAAATACCCAGACAGTTTTGTGGTTTTAGCACATTAATATTTAATTGGTAACTATTGTGACAGTTGTTAAAAATGGTCTTTAATGAAAGGAACTTGAACAGCTGAACGACACCAGAAAGCAAACCGTATAAAACGTGGACAGGTTGTCATATTCGGACTTGATATTTTTGGGGTCGTGTTGTTTTTGACTTTAAGCAGATTGAATGTTTCGCTGTAAATCGGATCCAACAGCGAAACAGGCCCGAGCTGAATAAACAAACGTATTGAAAAATAAACATTAAGACGTTGGACTCGTGTTGGTTTTGCACATTTGGGCAGAAGGTGGCGAGAGCTGCAGTGCTGACCTGACACCGGAACGGTGTTGTGTGGCTCCACGTAGGTTTACGGTCATAAACAGGCTGCATGTACAGCAGCGCGACGTCATCCCGACGTGCAGCACTAAAAACTGTTTTCACAATTCATCCACAGTTTTACTTTGTGCTGCTGCACGTTTAACCAGACAGGCAGCGTCAGGTGGCCTTTGCCCACGGATTCACACGGTTTCTGCTGTAATCTGCCGAATTTATCAAACTCGTTTTCTGTAAATAATTTTACGGCTCTGGTGATGTGGTTATGGAAGCGATCGATCAGTTTCCTTGCATGGAAAGCAGCAGTAAGAATGTTGACGTAAAGGCAGCTGTGGAAGCAATAAGGATTGAAAGCGTCGATTTTTACATATTTTTATGTTTAGCCAATTCTTTATAAACCTAAATCACACATTTTGTGGAAACTTTTAAAATGAACCTTTGTGCATCTAACTAGCAGTAACTAAACGTCGTCTGGATGCGTTTTGACGTACCTTTACGTTTCTATCTATCACGTGGCTAGTCGCAGTCTGTAAAATTAATTTTCAAAATTAGTTTGTTTCATCTCAGGGGTTTGACGGGACGTCTTCTGAGGAACCTTCTGATTTGCTCCAGCACCTCCTCTGTCTTCAGAGTGTAGATGATGGGGTTGAGAAGAGGGGGCAGCAGGGCGGACAGAGACGTGTTGAGGATCCGGGTGTTGACCTCGATGGTCACGTAAATCCACGCGATGGTGTAAGTGACCAGAGTCGGCATGAAAAATATCGCCACCAGGATCAGGTGCACAGAGCAGGTTTTGAAAGCCTTCCACCGTCCCTCGGCAGATGTGATCCTCGCGACGGCAACAATGATGCAAACGTACGACATCAAGATGAAAGCCAGCGGCACAAAAATGACAGCAAACATGTAGAAAGTGGTTGCCTTCCAGCTGGGGGTGTTGTCACTGCAGGCCATCTTGAACACTGGACCGTGGTCACAAAAGTAGCTGATAACTGTGGGAATCGGCTGGCAGAACAAGAGGCGACTGACNCGCCACCAGGATCAGGTGCACAGAGCAGGTTTTGAAAGCCTTCCACCGTCCCTCGGCAGATGTGATCCTCGCGACGACGACGATGATGCAAACGTACGACATCAAGATGAAAGCCAGCGGCAGGTAAATGACAGCAAACATATAGAAATTGGCTGCGTTCCAGCTGGGGCTGTTGTCACTGCAGGCCATCTTGAACACTGGACCGTGGTCACAGTAGAAGCTGATAACTGTGGGAATCGGCTGGCAGAACAAGAGGCGACTGACCAGAACTACCATGCACAGAATAATTGAAAAAGCCAAAGCCGAGCAAAAAGCAATGATGCCTAACATGCGGCTGTTGGTGATGATGGTGTCGCTCCGTAACGGGAAGCAAATGGAGACCAGCCTCTCGAAAGCCATGATGACCAGGATGTAGGATTCCAAGACGTAGAAAACGTCAACAAAGAACATTTGAGTCAAACACAAGTCGTACGGCACAAACCTCGAGTCGAAAAGGAACTGATGGACGCTTTTTNCGCTCCGTAACGGGAAGCAAATGGAGACCAGCCTCTCGAAAGCCATGATGACCAGGAGGTAGGATTCCGAGATGTAGAAAACGTCAACAAAGAACATCTGAGTCAAACACAAGTTGTACAGCACAAACCTCGAGTCGAAAAGGAACTGATGGACGCATTTCNGATGTAGGATTCCAAGACGTAGAAAACGTCAACAAAGAACATTTGAGTCAAACACAAGTCGTACGGCACAAACCTCGAGTCGAAAAGGAACTGATGGACGCTTTTTGGAACCAGAACTGTGCTGTGGCTCACATCTACAACAGACAGGCTGAACACCACCAGGTACTTGGGTGTGTGAAGAGCCTCCGACTGCCAGATGACCGTCATCAGGAAGAAGTTCCCCAGAAGGGTTCCGACGTAAACAAAAGCGAGGAAAAGGAAATAATAGTTGCTTTCAGGCAAAGACTGAAACCCCATGATGAAGAAGCCAACCGGTCGACCAAAAGTTGTGTTCTGCTCCATGTGAACTATAAAATGCTGCCAGTTTTCTCTTTAACCTTCGTTTGGTTTCATTCAAAGTTTGGTTCATTCATTCCACAGACTCTTTTCTTCAAGAAGCTCATTTCACCAGCAGACCTCGCAGGTGCAGAGGCACAGTTGTCAAAGCAACATTTCAGTCCAGAATATCCTCTTTATACATGTGAAGCAGAGAGAAAAAACAATCACGCCTGAAANGTTTGGTTCATTCATTCCACAGACTCTTTTCTTCAAGAAGCTCATTTCACCAGCAGACCTCGCAGGTGCAGAGGCAAAGTTGTCAAAGTAACGTTTCAGTCCAGAATATCCTCTTTATACATGTGAAGCAGAGAGAAAAAACAATCACGCCTGAAACCCCCCCCCAGGTGAAAGAGAACAGGGCTGCAGGGACATCAACCCTCCCTTCATGTTAACATTTGCATCCCTCCAGCTCGGTGACGGAGTAGAGAGTCCCTCTTCGCCATTTCGAGTCCGACAGGGCTCAGAGGGACCGTGCGGGAGGTGGGGGGACGTGGAGGAGAGCAAAGCAGGTGCACGGCAGCGATAGAAAGTTTGTGACCCCTGTAGGTTTTTCTGCATCTCTGCATAATTTGGGCCTGAAACGCGATGAGATTACCAAAGCCATGAAGATGCCCCAATACAGCAAAGAACATTTAAGGCTGGTGGTCCCAAACATTAAAGAATGATCTGAGCATTGATGTTCTTTACGGAATCTGGCCAACAGTGGGGGGGTTGGGCTCTTCTCTATGCTCCTGGAGGGGTGAGAGGTCCAGTCGGATCCCAGAAGGCGGGAGCCACAAAAAATGCTTTTCTGGTGACTGGAAGGCCGTCCGCCGCTGCTCTGCCCCCCAGACCTGGTCACGCTTTCTTCCCCTCCTGACAGCCGGGCGAGGTTAGCAGTGAAGATCTCGCGGGCTGAAGGTTGTTGACGGATGGAATCGGCGGCAGGATTATCTGTTTGGGGCTGAAGATGTTCCTACCCGAACGGGTGCTGCTCAGTCTCCGCTGTGGAGAAGCTCTCCTGGACACGGATTTTCCCGTCAAGCAGGATCTACACTGTGAATAACATGACCTCTATATGCACTCAGAATATTTTTTTTCTTTTCATTTTGCTGGATTCCATCCGTTTTGACAACCGGTCTGGAAAGCTGAGGAAGAGGAGCTCAGTGCCTCCCATCTTTAACAGGTCAAACTCATTTGCTAAAACGTTCTTTGAACGTGTAGCTTCCTCATACTTCCTCAGTCCACAAAAATGATAACTTTTCCTGTAAATTTTATTAATTTTTTGGTCACCTTTGCCGTTCTTCTCCTGTAAGAGGACAGTGGTCATGCAAATTGGCGGCCGCTGCGATTCAGTGGAAAAGGTCTTTCCTGAAAGGGACGAGAAGAGACTGGAGACAAGTGCCACCTGAGAGTCAGATGTCGGTGTTTGTAGCAGGAAGTAAATCGTGAATGTCTGCGAAACGTGTAAGAAAACATCCGTTTATCCACACGGCCGGTATAAAACAGTGACGAGAACCTCTCGGGAACGGGAAGCTTTATCCTGCTTTTCCAGAAAGGAATAATAGACCCTTTTCCTTTGGTTTGCTTAAACGCCGCGTTTTTCACGCCGTCTTTTCATTCCTGCGTTTTCAGAAGCGAAACGGCAACACAGGTGCGAGATCTTTTTGTTGCGAAACCGACAGCGAACGAACGCGGCGAGTCCGTCGTCCACCTTCATCCCGGTCGGAAGCTCGAGACGCCGCTCCGTGAAACCGCCTCGGCGTCGACTCATTTGTCCTGAATTATGAGCTTTTCCATCACGGAGAAAAATTCAGATTTTAACAGCGTAGCACCAGGCGCCTCATTTTTCAAAAGCTCTACACAGATGAACACGACCCCTTCAAGCGAAAAAAGAACAAGTTTCCGCGTAACCGGGGGGTTTAAATCCTCTTTGTAGCAGTTGAGCGTTGGAGATACAGGCCTGACTGAAATTTAAAGGTTCTAGAAGGTTCCGGTACAAACTGGTGTTAAAATGACGCCGGCGTCTTGAGCGAAAACGTCCTCCCGGTGGAAAATAAATGTGTTTAAGTGGCTGGAATTGATTCTATTCTGTTGGATTTTTTTATTTTAACCGTTTTGCAGGTTTATTAGTATGAGAAAAACTGCTGACACATCATCGATTCTCTGCCCTGCTGCCGCCATAAAGCCGGACCCTCGTCCGCAGAGGGTCCTGTTTCTCCTCATATCATCATTTGTCATCATCTTATCTTCTCTCAGTGTTCAGTCCAACAGCAGAGATTTTACAAAACGCTCCTGTGGAGCTTCTCCAGAGCAGAAGATGCAGACCGTACAAAACATGGACACGATGTTACATTATTTATAGTTTATAATTGTTACATATAATAAAAAACTAACATATCGGTCGAAATATACCGAAAAATATCGACTCCAGATATATATAACATCTATTACAAATGTATCTGTTATGTATGTTTGCGGATGATATTTAACGGTTCCTGTTGTATTTTAAGCAAACCGAACATTTAGCTGTAGATCGAATCAAACGTTCAACAGACGTCAGCCGAGTAAATGATGTTTATTTCTCCGTTGGACTCGTTGGTTTTCCACATTTGGGCAGAAGGTGGCAAAAAAACCCCTTCTTGCAGCGCCAAATGAGGAGCATTAAACTGAAGTTAAGAGCCCACCTGTGTGGTTCTTCTACGTACAACGCCCATCCCGAGGGGGGGCCGGTTTCACAGTCTCTGCTCGGTGACTCCAGGATCCGCTTCGGAGGCCTGTGAGCTCCACCGCAACAAAGCGGTTCAAGACGGACGGAAAATCTCAAATTTCGAGAGCAGGAGGATAAATGACTTTGATGCCACTTGTCAAACATACACATTAAGTGTTATATTCCTGGTATGTACTTCTACTCACAGCGTTTGCCTGCAGTCGTAACCTTTGCCGGGGTTTTTAAACTGAACCGATTCAAAAACTAGTGTCATAAATATATAAATATGAGACTGCAGGTTCCAGGTCTGTGAAGAAAAAGCTTTGCAGATGCAAAATACGTCGACCTCAATGTCCCACAGTACGTAACTAGTGTCTCTTATTACCTGCGTCCATCACACGTGATACTCTGCTGCTTTGCTGACCTTGTACTCCAAAGCAACACACACACACACACACACACACACACACACACACACAGACACACACAGAGCGGCCATTTTATTAGGCGCACCACCTTTTATGTCCACAGCGACAGGGATTGTGCATCAAGGTGCTGGACGTGTTTCCACGGGGTTCTCGGGTAACCTCAGCTTGTGTGTGTGTATAGTAAAGTGTGTTTGCTGGAATTATGGAGATCACCGGGACAACAGCAGTAGGGGATGCTGACCCTAAAACGGCGCCGAAATGTTTCACGTGGGACCAGTGAGCCGTTCAACCTGAAGCCACAATCCGTAAAGGAGTAACAGACAGCAGCGGCAGCTGGATGTCAGATGGTGGTGTTGACGATAGATTTTAGGGCCCCGAAGGGATTATCTGTGCAAAAACGGTGCAACAAAACACTGATGTGTCTGGATCACGAGAGCCGTTCCATGTAGCGCATCTAAACACGGCGTGTTTGTACATTAAAATACCCAAAAGGTGAAATGATGCCAGTTTTCCCAAACCACTGCACACCTACAACACTGTGCTGAACTCATAACACTCCACAAAGATGGGCAGAAAGGACCCAGAAGATGCCGGCAAAGCTGTTCCACTCCACCAGCACAAATGGGAAAACAGCCTTGTGTGCAGTTAAAGAGGTTAAAGCTGATGTTTCCTGGGAAACGCGACACACCCGAATCCAGACGGAGAGAAACGGAACCTATTTTGTCGTATGAATATAAGAACATTTCCAACAGCTGCTCACCACAGACTTTTGTTCATACAAACACAGCTGGCAAATTCCTACATCTGGAAGTTTATTGTCGTTGTGAGATTCTACTCAAGGGTTACATCTCATTTTACCTTCTATTTGTTCAGTACTAGGAGATTCTCTGCTCCACGAATCCGGCTTTACTCACAGTCTCACGTCGGCCAGTCGGGGAATATTTGCTGTTTTCGTCAACAAAAACAAATAGTTCTACACGTTTGGTTGCTGTTCGAAAACAACGTACGACGGCATCTTTGCTCAAACGTAAATCAACAAGACACAAAAGCAGCTGTGAAATTACTGAGTAAAGTTCTTTTTTTTTACCTGCAACACCTTCTTTGTCTGTCTAACTTATTTCTTACTGTCGGTCAAAACTGCGGTTAATCGTATCTCTATAGTTCATTTAAGATGAAAAACCAGTAAGGATTTAAAAAACATCCCCGTATGAATTTCACCACAGGGGTTTGACGGGACGTCTTCTGAGGAACCTTCTGATTTGCTCCAGCACCTCCTCTGTCTTCAGAGTGTAGATAATGGGGTTGAGAAGAGGGGGCAGCAGGGCGGACAGAGACGTGTTGAGGATCCGGGTGTTGACCTCGATGGTCACGTAAATCCACGCGATGGTGTAAGTGACCAGAGTTGGCATGAAGAATATCGCCACCAGGATCAGGTGCGCAGAGCAGGTTTTGAAAGCCTTCCACCGTCCCTCGGCAGACGTGATCCTCGCGACGGAGACGATTATGCAAACGTACGACATCAAGATGAAAGCCAGCGGCAGGTAAATGACAACAACCATGGATAAAGTGGTTGCCTTCCAGTTGGGGGTGTTGTCACTGCAAGCCATCTTGAACACTGGACCGTGGTCACAGTAGTAGCTGATAACTGTGGGAATCGGCTGGCAGAACAAGAGGCGACTGATCAGAACTACCATGCACAGAATAATTGCAAAGGCCAAAGCCGAGCAAAAAGCAATGATGCCTAACATGCGGCTGTTGGTGATGATGGTGTCGCTCCGTAACGGGAAGCAAATGGAGACCAGCCTCTCGAAAGCCATGATGACCAGGAGGTAGGATTCCAAGATGTAAGACATATGGACAAAGAACATTTGAGTCAGACACAAGTCGTACGGCACAAACCTCGAGTCGAAAAGGAACTGATGGACGCATTTCGGAACGAGAGCTGTGCTGTGGCTCACATCTACAACAGACAGGCTGAACACCACCATGTACTTGGGTGTGTGAAGAGCCTCCGACTGCCAGATGACCGTCATCAGGAAGAAGTTCCCCAGAAGGGTTCCGACGTAAACTAAAGCGAGGAAAAGGAAATAATATTTGCTTTCAGGCAAAGACTGAAACCCCATGATAAAAAAGGCCGATGGCCGGTGTAAGGTTCCGTTCCACTCCATCCAGATTGTTCTATCGTCACGATTTCTGTCTTCTTGTATCTTGAAACAATTTCATTTAAAATTTCTTTGAAATTAACACATGAAAGAGGCCAAAGATCTGTAAATGTAAATCAGCCACCTTGATGCTCACGTGGGCAAAAAGAAGAGGAAACTGTGCGCAGTCAGTTCCTGCCTAATGCGGCAGCAATGAAATCTCAACCCCCGGCTTCTCCTTTTTATGTAGCTGCTTGCAAAAAGTGTCGAGTGACAATGTCTGGTTCAGAAGTTCTTCCCCCTCGTGAACACAGAAGGAGGGAGATCGGTCCCCAGATGATCGCATTTACTCCAAGCAGACAAATGATCACCTTCATCACTATGAATCACCTGTTAACTGTACATTTTACAGAGCACTTTTTAAATTTCTTTTCATCAACACACTTAAGTTTTTTCTTTAAATGGAGCTTTGTCTTTGACAATGATGGTACAACAACAGCTTAAATCCTTACGGAAACAGATGCGAGCTCAGCTATCTGAGCCGTTCATTTAGTCCTTCGTGAGACACGTGGGTTTATTCCGGTATTTGCAGAAATGGCGACTGTGAGGGGAACACAGATTTTGTCTTGCAGCAGCAGCAGATTGTTAGAAGGTTTAAGAAAGGGGCGATGAGGTTGGGGTCTCTCTTCCATCGGGGAGGTCAAGCTTCGCAGCCGTAGCCATACAAACAGTTTTAGTTGTGTGGAAACCCGTACAGAGATGGTCGGACTGTACTGCTTTCTTCACCAGCGCATTTACTCTCTTTTCCTTATTTTACTCTGAAGGAAACGCGGGCGCTGATGTGGCAATGCTACCATTCACGCAGAACATGGGTTACAGAGAGGTTATTGATGAAAACTGTGAGGAATTTCTTTTGCGTTATTGGAAAGGCGACATTCGAGACAGGAAGTAGGAGTAAAGCTGTGGATCAAAATACAGCATTAAAACATATAATTTTGTTGCAGATCTTAGAAATTATGCTGGTGGCATGACATCTATTTTCTTGTTTTGTGTTAGTTTTAAGCACCACATATTTTGTCTCAGAACCCAATTTTCCCCCATAAGAAATAGCAGTGACTTGAACCCCTGGAAATGGGAATTTGCGTAAACGGCGGTTTGATGGGATAAATGACCCCAGGTGGCGGATCGGTGTGTTTATCGGTGTGTTTAAGTTCCCTTTAGCAGTTGTGTACGTTGTGGAAGCCAGTGGGACAGAGACCACCCCCAGACTGGAATATTCAAGCGCCACGATGCTTTGAGAAAATACGCGTGACGGGAACCAATAGGCTGGTTGAATGTGACGTTCCACTCCATCAAAGAAACTCTGACAGTTTCTTCTTTTCCCTCAGTTTGTTTCAAAGTTCATTTGAAAGAAAGAGCTTAATTGAAGATCTGCATGATTTCAGTTAGGAGTATTCGTCACCCTTCTTACAGTCCATGTCTCTAATGAAAACTACCAGGCACAATGGTGTGGAAATTTCAGTCTTGACCTGAAGACAAGGGAATGAAATTTCGGCTGTAGACCTTGTGTTTATATGTATCCGCCTAAGCAGAAGACAAGTGACAAACCCTCTTGTGGGTTTTGTTTTCCCTAGAGGAGACAGAGAATGAGATCATTTCTCAGGTTTATCCGTGTAATCTTCCTGAAAACTACATTACATCATTGCATCATTTAATGGTTTCACAGTCGCACGGTCGTTTATTTCTGAAGCTCTGCACCTCAAGTGAATCATAGTCATTGCCATACTTGTCAACCTCCATGGCTTTGCAAGCCTCTCTTACCTCAGCTCGACATACAATTCATGTCTTAACAGTGTATAAAAATGGGATTTAAGGCCAGGCAGAAACCGCTGGTCTTTACAAAACGTGAAAGCTTGTCTACAGAATGTCAGAAAAAAAACCTTCACGTCTCTCAAGACTTCTGCAAGAATGATGTACACTGTGGACTGATTATTTTCAGAATTGCAGAGTAACAACATTCTCTCAGCAGTAAAGCATAGTGGTGGCAGCTTGGTTCTCTGGTGGTTGCCGATGGACCTGGCCTCGTTGACGGGAACCATGAACTTGTCCTTATATCGCGTTTGTCAGAAAAGTTCTCGTCATGGTTGAAACACTGCAGATGTTGCTGAGCTACAGCAGCTTTGCATGTAGGAAGGAGCAAAACGTCCTCCATGGGAATCTGGAGAAACTGGTCATCAGCTACAGGAATCTTTATTGGAGGTTGCATTTGTTGCAGGTGCAACCAGTTACTGACCACGAAGGACCAATCCTCTCTTCTGGCCTATGACTGCACATTGTCTTCTGCATTAAGGAGATGATGAAAAAGTAATTTTGGCATCACTTCTTCAAAGTGTCATTCGTACAGTGGTAAAACTAACAAAAACACCTGAACAAACACAGAGCATTAAATGGACTGAACACCAAGGGTCTGTAACCGCACTTGCTTTGCATGTTACAAATGGCTGATTTTCCCAACATTTACCTTCAAAATGTATATTTTTTATATGGTGTCTATAATATTACTGCTTCTACCAAACCGTCTTGCGTTGAGCTGCCTAGCAGTGGATACCAAAGCAGGGGCAACTTAAAGCAATTGACATCCTAAGCATCTACAGCTCGTCTCTGGCAGTTATGTGTGTTGGTGGTTTTCGCGTCTCTAAAAAGACGTATAACGTGGCCGTGGAAATGAATTCTGAGATCATACAGACAAAACGAAGTGGCAATTCAGTTGTCATTCGGGAGTCAAGATGATTCGTTTCACCCTTCTTGCAGTGTAAGAAGTTCTCTAGTCTGCCAGTTACCTCTTTCTCTTCACCCCTCTGTGCGCCATTTGAAAGAGTCAGTGGCCAGAAACTTCCCACCTCTCTGTGGCAAGTACAGCTACTTAGGTGCCGTTTCCTTTACGCACGTCCATCTGTGCCAGCAATCGTTTCCAGCTATACTGCTTCTCTTAGCTTGTTTCTTTGCTCTTCCAGGTTACTTTTCACACCTAATTTTTCCCTCCTTTTCTCACAACAGGTGTAGATGTGACCCCCACATTGCAGTACGTCTCTCTGACATCTGCAATTTTATGTGGTCGTGTACAAGTGAACCCTTTGAAGACTGAGAACCGCCATCAACCTGCTGCCCGTCCACCAAGATATCTCCAAGAAGTCCCTCAAACCGGACACCTCGAGCCATCGCGATCACTGCGAGCCAATAGCTTAGGAGAAACCTTTAGTTTCTCAGCTTCAGCCCCAACGTGAAACCGACCCCCTGCATCCCTCTGCCAAACCTCTGACAGTCAGTCAAGAAGGTTTCAACACTCAACCCTTTTGGACCCACTTTCCTGTCTGTCTCATGTCAGCTAAATAAATTTGTTTGCTGCTTTTATTGCCATCGTATTTGCTTATTGAACCTCACATCTACAGGCACCTATTTCGGTTCCTGTGTGGCAGTAAAATGGCGACACCAGACATGCTGCGCTTTGATAATCCAAGAGTGTGTAGCACTCAGGGGTCTGCCGGGTCCAGGGTGAGACCAGACAGGGTCTAACCGTGAGAAGATTTGAGGTTCTTTATATTCTTTCTGTTCGTATTTCCAAATCAAAACATAACAAACACGGTTACAACACTGGGGGGGCGGGGGGGGGGTGAGCGACTCAAAGTGAAAGGAAGCAAACAACTGGAAAATGTAAACTAAGATCACGAGGCCAGAGTGTGTGGACCACCAACTACACACCTTCTAGTTCCCCTCCCTTGCTGTCTGCTTTCAGGTGCCTGTGCGGTGGTTGTCGGCACCTGCGACCTCGTGAAAATAAGAATCGCTGGACACAAAAGCAGAATTACAGACATCTCAGCTCCAGGCTGCAGTTCATTGTTTTAAAGGAAACAAAACACTCGAAATGATACACAGAGGGAAAAGTCCATGGAAAAAACATGGACAATATTACACGAGTATGAGACACTTGGTGTTAAACACCTTGACAGTTCACTTGGTGAGAAAGTAACACTTTATATTTCGAACTGAAGGGGGCTGATAGCAAGTGTATATAGATATTATTCGCCAGATTTTTCATACAAAAACCAGCACATGTATCACAGCAGACCACAAAGATGGGCAGAGCTTAAAGGTTTTCTTTATTGTCCAGGATAAGCAAGAAGGTGCACTGAACATCCAAGAACATGAAATAAAACGTTAGACCGCTATTGTACCGTTACAGTTGCGTTTCATGTTTAAACAATAACAAAAACTCTCCGTGAAACTGAGTGACTACAGTATTGTGATCAAAGTCGTGAGCCACAGAATTTTACAGACAAAGCACAGCTGACCGCACCGACATGTTTACTGTTGGCGGTTTTTGTTTTGCAGGAGTTGCATTTCATATTAATTCCGCATCTATTATCTTCTGCTTATTCCTGCTGGCTGTGCTGGCAACTGTATTCCAGCAAACTTGCGTGCATTTCTGCTTCTCCTCCTTCATTAAGTATTTTACACGTCTATTTCTAAGGTCACGTTTATGAAATCAACTGGGGAGAAGAAACCCTCAGGTTGCTGGTTGGCAGCAGCATTCAGAAGAAAGCGAGAAAGTGCCAAATGAAGTATTAGACAGCAGTATAATGAGAGCAAAGGCCCTGAGAGGAGAAGCGTGTCAAACTGTCTAACAAGAATCACGTGCTGTTTAAACAGACCAAAAATTGTGTGTTTTTCAGGTTCCAGTTCCATTTCTGCAGTCACGTGCTGAGATACAGCAGAACAACGCAAGATGGCTGAGACTCTCGAGGAGCATCATTTAAAAGCCCCCGTTGGACTTACGAGGCACTTCTTAGCATTTCAAAGGGCCCGATCGGGATTTCGTTCACCTTCCGTGGTCTTTTGTCCACACTGTCCATGTTGTCCAGGTTGAAGAGTAAATAAATATGTAAAGACTGGCAACCACATCCCAGGACTTTGCTGTATTACTGCACACTGGGCCTGGAGAACATCGGGAAAAGGCTCCTTATTAACACTGAACATGTCTGAAAGTCACTGGTCAACAAGCTCTCGTAAGACGGCAGAAATAGTTTTGCCAAAACAAACTGGAGAAATGTCTTTCCTCACATGTGAAGCAGCAACGCTACTTATGCCTGTTGCGGGTGAAGGAGCAATTTCATGATTTGTTAGTTGGTAAAAGTGATGTGATTCTTCAGATCTGGTCAACGGCACTATTTTCATCCTGTTTTTAATGCACTGTTCACCAGAATTTAGTTCATTTTTAGCTTAATTCATTATCTTTCCCAAAATGTTTATTTTGCTTGATCAGATACTGCAGATGTTGCTGAACACGTCACAGGCAAGGTTTGACAGAATGTCTTCTGAGGAACCTTCTGATTTGCTCCATCACCTCCTCTGTTTTCAGAGTGTAGATGATGGGGTTGAGAAGAGGAGGCAGCACTGCGGACAGAGACGTGTTGAGAATCCGCATGTTGCCGTCCACCTTCAGACTAATCCATGAAATGACGTAAATCACTAAGACAGGAACGAAAAATATTGCCACCAAAATCATGTGCACAGAGCAGGTCCTGAACATCTTCCATCGTTCCTCTACAGACGTCATCCGAGAAACGGCAACGATAATGAAAACGTACGACATCAAGATGAAAGCAAGGGGTATAAGAATCACAGTAGAAGAAAAAGAAACACCCATCCTCCAGTTTGCAGTGTTGTCAGTACAGGCGACCTGGAAAGTTGGTCCGTGGTCACAAAAGTAACTGAACACGACAGGAATCGGCTTGCAGAACAAGAGGCGTCCAAGCAGAACTAAGGCAGCTACAAGAATAGAAAGTGCCAGAATCCAGCAGAAGGCGATGATGCCAAACATGCGGGTGTTTGTGAGGATTGTGTCACAATGTAGGGGGAAGCAAATGGTGACCAGCCTCTCAAAAGCCATGAGCACCAGTGAGTAGGATTCGATGATATAGAAATAGTGAACAAAGAACATCTGAGTCAAACACGAGTCGTACGGCACAAACCTCGAGTCGAAAAGGAACTGGTTCACACACTTCGGGATGACAGCTGTGCTGTAGCTCACATCTACAACAGACAGGCTGAACACCACCATGTACTTGGGTGTGTGAAGAGCCTCCGACTGCCAGATGACCGTCATCAGGAACAAGTTCCCCAGAAGGGTTCCGACGTAAACTAAAGCGAGGAAAAGGAAATAATAGTTACTGTCCGGCAAAGACTGAAGCCCCATGATGAAAAAGCCAAGCGGTCGACTAAACGTCGAGTTCCATTCCATCAAGGTGAGTTGGTTCTGCAGGAAGCTGACAGTCAGAGACTGAATAAATAACACCTGCCTGAAAATGTTTCAGCTGGAAGTATCAGCCACCTTTCTGTGTACCAACACCTATCGGGAGAAAGCGGTCATGAAAACAGCAGACAGTTACGTGACTCCCTGGCCATGACAGAAGTCATATTTCACCCCAAGATTTTCTCCTTTATATGCATCTGTCAGCAAAAAGCAGCTCATGGATGAACTGCCTGTGTTCCTCCTCTGTGGGAATACTGATGCTCATACTCCCCCGACACTCACGTTTACACCGAAACATGAGGCGAAGTGTCAATCTGCTCTAATTGAAAGGTTTGCCACATTATTTGCTCCCTGGTCACTGAGCACTTTTTTGATTTTCGGAAGCAGCCGGGAGTGAACGTTTGGTTGTTGTTGAAGTGGTAAGAGGAATATGTCCTCCAGCAACATCCATTCCACAGCCTTTCTGTAACTGTCACTGTCACTTTAGCAGGTATCAGTTGTACTGAATGTGTAGAAGACATCCTGTGAAAAAAACTGTACAGATATAAAAATCATGACAGTGATGTGGCTGCACACAGTTTCTGTATCTAAAAAGCTCAGACTCGGTTTTCTGTCTCTCTGATTTTAATGTGAAAAACCTGAAATTTACCCCATTTCTACTTTTCATTTCACCCGAGATTTTTTTGCTCAGTGAAGTTCTTTAAATATGAAACTGAATGTCAGTTTTTACTGAAGGCTTGAAGAGGCAGGAACGGCGACGTCAGAAGCACAGCGTTTGTCCATAACTGATGGTTTTTCCTCACACAGCCTTAGTGATGTCGACATCTATGACGTTGACGGATTTTGTCGCTCTGCACGCACTCATTGACGCCTGTGATGCTGAGGGATCTTCAGACTACTCATAGACACACACCGACCTTTTCACTTATTTGAAAAATTAAAGCTTTGGTATATGAGTTTGTCCCCCTTTCAGGAAGTCACTTTGCAGTCATTGTTGCTCATCAGTTTACTTCCTGCGTAACTGGAGCAAAGTCCCAAGTTCACCAGAGTTCCTCTCCAAAATGATGACATAAACTCACTGAGGACAAGCAGAAACCGTGACCACGATTGCACTTCCAAACACCTGATCTCTGCCCACCATTCAACAACACCGCCCCAATGCACCATGGGATTGTTTACAGGTGAACTAACAAGCAATTGCATCAGGGCCTCCCGGATGTGAGGCAGGGACCGGGAGGGCAGGGATCCACCTCCGCGGAGCACAACTTAGCGAAACTGAACGTTCCTCTGGGCCGAGTGCTGCAGCTCTTAATTGACTTGCTAATGATGCTTTGTTAGCTTTGTTTTGGAGGCCTTTGTCAGCGGCAGCGAGACGGGGGAGGTGGTGATTGACAGGTCCGCCACACGGCCCAAAACACCCGTCTCTTTCGGTCACGTGATGTGGCCTTAGCCGGGAGAGATGGAAAGTTTAACAGTGGATAACGAAAAAATAATTATCCTGTAACACTCGTCCTAGGATATCGTTGGGATGGTCTGGTGTTTGTCCTACAACCACTGGAACCCGAGGCGAGAAAACCAAAGCCTCGATGGGATGCCAGTTGGTCTCACAATAGCCGCACACACCCACACACTTGGCGGTTAACCTGGAACACGTCTTTGGGCTTTGGGAGGGAACCAGAGCTCTTGGAGGACACC
Organism: Arapaima gigas; assembly: GCA_900497675.1. Lineage (NCBI taxonomy): Eukaryota > Metazoa > Chordata > Actinopteri > Osteoglossiformes > Osteoglossidae > Arapaima > Arapaima gigas. The sequence goes on along the minus strand of UFQX01001196.1, from coordinate 9,436 downwards.
TGAGGACACGTGGAGAACATGCACACTCCACACAGACTCAGCTGGATTTGAACCCACCACCCAGCAGGTCAGACACTGTGAGGTCGCATCTCGAAATGAAGAAAACAAAAACTCTGATTGCACTACGAGGCGACAAGAGAAAACAGAGAAAATGTGCCAACTGAGGGCGTTTATGTCTATCTTGAAAGGTGAAGTTGGTGGAACATCACTTTAATGTTTAAAACGATGCACGTCAGATCTGGGTAATAAAGGTCCACCGCGGTGTTTCAGGTTGGGTTCGGCCCTTGGAGACACAGCTGCTGCTGCTGGACTTCTTCCGTCGTTCCTCTGCAGACGTCATCCGAGAAACGGCTGTCAAACCGCTCGCTGGGTCCAGAGGGTCTCCTGTGATCACCAGGATGAGGATTATACAACAACAGGCAGCGTGTGACGCCATAGTTACGATGAAACAGCACTAAACAGGGCAGGATGACACACGTGGGGTGAAGAATTCTCCAGAAAAAAGGAGCTGCATCCTGAGCACGTTTGCAAAACTGGTGTGAAACACCTGGGGTTGCAGGGAAAGTCCATGTAATGAGAATGTAAACCTTTATTTTTCATCTTCAGGATTATCAGTACATCCACAGTATGTTTGGGAAATGATGTGTATTGAAGTAAAACTGAGTCATTTTACTAAAATCATATTATTGTATAATTAAGACACCAAAACCTGAAGACCAGACATGCAAAACTGCACAAAAATGAGAAGAAACACATGAAAGTGTTTAATATGCAAACAGACGACTCTATATTACTTACATTGAACGTTACTTTCTATTTTTAAGTCCTTACTGTTACAGACGCTCTTTTTCATCGTGACAAACAGCTCAAAAGTGATATCTGGTCTTCTTTGCTGTTTTTAAAACAAATATCTTCCCAGTCGCAGTTATATTTATATACGAAACAGACAAAGACACTTTGAGGCTGTTATATGTGATCAGATGTAAAACTCACCTGTTTCACTACAATATAGAAACATCAGTGAAAAGGTGATCGACGTACAAGTTCATTGTTCTGCCATAATATTCAGCCGATTACTGTTATTAGGTGTCGCAGTCGTATGAAAACAACAGAGTTAAATAGTGAACTTAAATCATATATAACTTCTATTCTTAAACTTTTTTCTTAGCCATTATTTTGGTTTCATTTAATTCCATTTTCAGGGCCAAAGAGGACTTTATATTCTTGTATGAATTTCACCAAAGGGGTTTGACGGGACGTCTTCTAAGGAACCTTCTGATTTGCTCCAGCACCTCCTCTGTCTTCAGAGTGTAGATGATGGGGTTGAGAAGAGGAGGCAGCACTGCGGACAGAGACGTGTTGAGGGTCCGTGTGTTGCTGTCCACCTTCAGACTAATCCATGAAATGACGTAAATCACTAAGACAGGAACGAAAAATATTGCTACCAAAAACAGGTGCACAGAACAGGTTTTGAACACCTTCCATCGTTCCTCTACAGACGTCATCCGAGAAACGGCAACGATAATGAAAATGTACGACATCATGATGAAAGCAAAGGGCATCAGTATCACAGTAGCAGTAAAAGAAATACCCATCCTCCAGTTCGCGGTGTTGTCACTACAAGCGACGTGGAAAACAGGTTCGTAGTCACAAAAGTAGCTGAACACCACAAGAATCGGCTTTCAGAACAAAAGGCGACCGATCAGAACTAAGTCAGCTACAAGAAGGGCAAGTGCCAGAGTCCAACAGAAGGCAATGATGCCAGACATGCGGGTGTTTGTGAGGATTGTGTCTGAGTTAAACACGAGTCGTACAGCACAAACCTCGAGTCGAAAAGGAACTGATGGGCGCATTTCGGAACGAGAGCTGTGCTGTGGCTCACATCTACAACAGACAGGCTGAACACCGCCATGTACTTGGGTGTGTGAAGAGCCTCCGACTGCCAGATGACCATCATCAGGAAGAAGTTCCCCAGAAGGGTTCCGACGTAAACAAAAGCGAGGAAAACGAAATAATAGTTACTGTCCGGCAAAGACTGAAACCCCACAGTGAAGGTGACCAAGTCCACCTGAGGGGTTCATTCTCCAGTTGTGGTGACGCACGGCCTTTGCTGTAAAAGTACACACATTTATTGTATTGTTCCCCATCAGCCCTCAAACCTGCTCACGTTTCTTTGCTGTCAAATAAAGATTCTCTGGAAAAAATAAACAACTGGTCGCCAGTGAAATGATTTGAACATCAGATAGATTTTAGTGGGGTCTGTCTGCATTTCCAGCTCTGCCAACAGGTATTTCTTTTCTCCATCTAAACGGTTTCCCTTGGCTCAGTCAGGTCATCTAGATCTGGCGATCTATTACCCACTGCAGTGCAGAAGCTGCTGTGGAACCGATAATATTCAAGAGAGACCATTTCTCACTGGTGAGAGTAACATGTTTCACAGATCTGTTCTCCTCTACTTCCTTGCTTTAACTATCATGAATGATCAGTAACAAACTACATTTCAATTTTAGTTCATATTTAGTTTGAAAAAAGTTACAATTTGCAAATTGTTTCAGACATTTATTTAGTCATAGATGCCAGATATTGCTGAACATGTCACGGGAGGGGTTTGACGGGATGTCTTCTGAGGAACCTTCTGATTTGCTCCATCACCTCCTCTGTCTTCAGAGTGTAGATGATGGGGTTGAGAAAAGGAGGCAGCACTGCGGACAAGGACGTGTTGAGGATCCGTGTGTTACCGTCTACTTTCGAATAAATCAGTGCGACAGTGTACGTCACTAGAAAGGGTACGAAAAAAATTGCCACCAAAAACAGGTGCACAGAACAGGTCCTGAACATCTTCCATCGTTCCTCTACAGACGTCATCCGAGAAACAGCAACGATAATGAAAACGTACGACATCAAAATGAAAGCAAGAGGTACAAGAATCACAGTAGAAGTAAGGTAAATACTCATTCTCCAGTTCGCGGTGTTGTCACTACAGGCGACCTGGAAAACTGGTCCATGGTCACAGAAGTAGCTGAACACCACAGGAATTGGCTTGCAGAACGAGAGGCGACCGATCAGAACTAAGGCAGCTGCAAAACTGGAAAGTGCCAGAATCCAGCAGAATGCGATGATGCCAAACATGCGGGTGTTTGTGAGAATTGTATCACAATGTAGGGGAAAGCAAATGGTGACCAGCCTCTCGAAAGCCATGAGCACCAGTGAGTAGGATTCTAAGGCATAAAAATAGTGAACAAAGAACATCTGAGTCAAACACGAGTCGTACGGCACAAACCTCGAGTCGAAAAGGAACTGGTTCACACACTTAGGGATGACAGCTGTGCTGTAGCTCACATCTACAACAGACAGGCTGAACACCACCATGTACTTGGGTGTGTGAAGAGCCTCCGACTGCCAGATGACCATCATCAGGAAGAAGTTCCCCAGAAGGGTTCCGACGTAAACAAAAGTGAGGAAAAGGAAATAATAGTTACTGTCCGGCAAAAACTGCAACCCCACGATGAAAAAGCCAAGCGGTCGACTAAACGTGGTGTTTGACTCCATCCAGGTTGGTTTATAAATGATGTTCGCAGTTTCTTCTTCTCCGTATTTTGAATTAGTTTGACTGGAAGAACTTGAAAATAAGAGATAAAAGAAGCTTTACCTGCCTTGTAACTTTATTCCAGTTTTAAACATCAGCCTTCTTGGTGAGCATATCTGCAGAAATTGAAGTTAGAGGTACAATAGACTACAGTACACTTCTATCTGAAGTGGAAGTCCTGAAATCTCACGCCAGGGCTTTGCCTTCATATACCTTTGCCAGCAGAAGAAATCAAACCTATTTTCTCTATATCCTCCCATAATGGACAGCAAGGGAAATCAGCTCTCCCTTGACAACCACATTTACAGGCTACACACTTATCACACACCTCCAAGTCACTCTCCATTGTTGCATCATACGACAAACGTCACTTACCTCCTTTTTGTTTCTGTCAGTAGCACTGGTCACATATTTGGAAAGCAAAGTAAGTCTGTAACATAAAAGCAGCCATCATTTATTTTTGATTCTCCTATGGTTACGTCCCGTCTGTCTTCAAAACTGCCCATATGTCATAAGACATTTTCTCTGGGTAAAAAAAAACTCCAGTTGGAACCCGGCCCTTCCCTTTGCAAAACTCCTGCATGTGCAGGTTAAAATCATTCATATGTATTCTTTTCCCAGCATGCTGTTTTCTCCAACTGCCATACTGGATTCAAAGTCAGCCATTCCACCAAGAATGCCCTCTTTGGGGCATCAGAAGTTCTCTAGTGGCCCACAACTACTTCCTCTCTTCAGCATTTCTTGACTCCTCTGTGTAGGAATTGACGGCCAACCACCAGATGTTTCTTACCTGAGCAGACTGGAATCATTGGGTTGCCAGTGAAATGATTTGAACATCAGATAGATTTTAGTGGGGTCTGTCTGCATTTCCAGCTCTGCCAACAGGTATTTCTCTTCTCCATCTAAACGGCTTCCCTTGGCTCAGTCATGTCATCTCACAAGTTCTCTTTTCACTGCTATTAAAAGAGCAAACAGAAACTGATCCAAAATCTCACACAGCTCATCTCCTTGATGCCTCCACTGCGACACGTGACCACATCGTACAACTCGGCCTTATGAAGACCGCGACCCTCCATCTACCTGCTAGTCCTTCCAACCAACAACTTGGGAGTGACAACATTTATAGATTTCCCCCAAATTACAAGCGTAACGTGCCCCTGGAGATTTGCTCGTAAGGTGAAACCTCGTAAGTTGGGGATGTAAATACCTTTGAGGTTTAAGTAAAAGGTATTCAATAATCTTACTTGTACCTGCAAAACTTGGCAAGACGTCTACATCACGAGACATGGATATAAATGTCTTGTTCGCTCCAAACACAAAAGCCACAACAAGATCCCTTTTCAAAATTCACAGAATCTTCCCAATAAGGACTGCTGCTCCCCTGCCGTCTCATTTCTGGACCTCTTCCATCAAGCCTCTTCAGATAGATCATTTGTTAACCCTAGCAGACAACAATGCCACCATAACTGTTGTGTTCAGTCTCTGAAAACATCCCCGTATGTCTCCTTTGACTTTCTCTGGTTGCCCAAGTTTAAGCCGATCTATGCCGCCTACAAAATGGTCAAAGCACCAGGACTTTTTATACCTTCAGGGCCTTATCACTCCTAATGGCCAGAAAAAGTGCTGAGGCTCTTCACTGTTCAGAACGCTGGTGTAAAATGAAAATCATTGTTTCTTGTTTCACCATTGTTTCACCTGTGGAAGAAAGAAATGATCAACCGAACCACAAGCAAGCGAGTCTGCTGAGATCCTTTATTAGTTCATGTGCATGGGTGAGTCTCCTGGAGAGAGTCACCCTGAACATAGGATTCAGTACAATTTTGTAGGTTTACAGGTACATCACCAGTTTCCATATACGATCGGTTCCTGTATTCTGCTGCATAACTTGGGCATTGACCTACGTGTGGGACCCCTAATTTCCTTTGTGTCTGTTAACTTTTATGCTTCCTCAGTTCATGTCTGCACAAACACAATTTATTGCAAGTCTCTAGTACTACATTCAAACATTGTTACCGTTTAACTCTCCAGTTCACACGTGTCCTTGTATTCTTTCCCTCTAATCCACCTCCCCTAGGGGAACAGTTTTCGGCTCTCGCACCAACACTCTCATGTCAGGGTTTCTGTTTTTCAGGACATTCTTAGTACCTCTTTTGGTGTGGGCCTTACTTACTAGCTGGGGCTCGGGAGCCATTCACCTCCACCTTTCTCACCGAAGTGTCACAGCACAACTTACAATGACCACAATGGCCAAAATTTTCTTCTCACACACCATTCTGTGAAAAATGAATTTGGTCCACAAATAGATCTTTCGGTAAAACTGGCACGTAAATCACAGCAAACCACAAAGAAGGACCGAAAAACTTTATTCTTCTGCACTTATGAGAATACAGGCTGAACATCTGCGACACAATAAAATCACAAATTGGAATATTTATTAAACAGTTACAGTTTATTTCTGGAAGGTGGAACGAGGAAAATGCTACATCAGACAGTTCCACTGTTAGACTATTAGAATAAGTTGGAGACACACTGCTGAGTTCTACTGTTAGACGTTTACCCCGGTAACTGCGCAGGTGGTTTTTGTTTCTCAATGGTTACGTTTGATAGTAAATCTGTATCTGTTACGCTCTGCTCTAAGCTGCAGACTTGTTTCTTTGCAGCATTTCTTCATACTTTCTGCTGTTTTTTCAATACAGTTTTTTATCACACCAACCGGGAGAAGTTTCCTTCCTCAAGTGCACAAGCGCAGGGCTTTGGCTGACTGAAGAACAGCTGAATCCGATTGTTCTAACTGAAAGAGCAGGCTGTTTGAATGAATAAATATTTGTATGTTTGTTTTTGAATATGCAGTCGTACCATTTCAAATTATGAGGATTCAGCTTCACAAAGATTTGCACTTAACACCCATTTAACACCCATACTTTGGCTTACAAGGCTTTTTGTTGCTTTTAGGAGGAGCCAGTGTGGATTTTGTACACCTTCCATGGTCTTTACGGTTCTTTTGTGTTAAAGGTTGAATTAATGTGTAAAAGATCGGCTTAAATCACATTTAAGCCCTTCGCTGTGGTTCTACTGCACACTGGATGTGGCCAAACTTGGAGAAATACAGCTTGTTAACAGTACATGAGGGAAACACAATCTTCAGCAAACCATGGTGAGAATTTACAGATAATATTTACTTTCGCAGTACAGGGGACGTATCTCTCCTCAAACAGGAGTTAATTTGTCAGTTAAAAGATTTTCATTGATGTTTTTTACCTCAAAGGTGTCATCGATATGTGCAGTAATAAAGGTGAAGTGCCAGGAATCTAGGGGCACAGCAGCATTAATCTTTACCTGCGGCAGAAGTACCGAAATTTCACACCAGCGCTTTGCCTTTATATCTGTTTTCTGAGAGAATAAATCTTATTTCTGCATATTGTGCACCTAATAAACGCTGAGGGACATCAGGCCTCCCCTGATGATCACATTTACACTGTCAAGCGCTTCACACTCGAAAGTTACTCTGCACTCTTGCATCATATGATGTGCATCCCTCGCCTTCTTTTTCCCCTTGGTAGCACTGGGCACTTTAAACCGTCTTTCTGTGAGTGAAGGTGACCAAGTCCACCTGCAGAGTTCATTCTCTAGCCGTGGTGACACACGGCCTTTGCTGTAAAAGTAGATACATTTATTGTATTGTTCCCCATCAGCCCTCAAACCTGCTCACATTTCTTTGCTGTCAAATAAAGATTCTCTGGAAAAAATAAACAACTGGTCCAGAATTACAGCCCAGTCTCCCTCCTTCTTTGCATTTCAAAACTGTTGACTGTGCTGTTCACAATCACTCATCTACTTTCTTTCCCCTCCATCTTTTCCCCAGCTGCCCTTCCGGATGGAGGAACAATCATTCCATTATTATATCCTGACACCTGCGCCGAGTTTCTTGTGGTTTCCTACCTGCCCCCTCCATCTGTGCAGTTTCACCAAAGTTAAACGTCTGCGTGCTTAAAATGCAGAATATACCTCCAAGGTCTTGTTCGCTTAGAAAAGATGCAGCAGGAATGGGAGCTGTTTACTTCTAAGGTGTTAGACAGTAATATGGCAGTTGGGTCAAATGCCTTGTAAACTGAAGGGTTCTGATTGACCCCCAACAAGAGCAGTGTTGTGTATAAATAGAGAAATAATCTCATATTTTACAAACAATGCCATGACTGCGTTTATACCTCGACACCTCAAGCTTTGCCAATCGCTGCTATGAAAATAATCTGACTCCAGAGTAACTTTGAGGCCACAGATGTTGTGGTCATACTGTTTAATAAGAGAGTAACTCATGAGGCTTTAGGAGGAAGGTGTAGGGTCACCCTGTGGTGCTACTGTAGACCGAGCCTGGAGGATATTCAGAACAGGTCTTTACTGACACTGTGCACGTGTGTGAAGCACAGTCTTCAAGATGCCCTCACAAGGTCAGGATTAATATTTACCTAAACAATCTGCAAATATCTGGAAGTCTCTTCAAATGTATCACAGCAATTCCTCTATTACTCACTGCAGTGCAGAAGCTGCTGTGGAACCGCTAAGACCATTTCTCACTGGTGAGAGTAACATGTTTCACAGATCTGTTCTCCTCATCTATTTCTTCGCTTTAACTATCATGAATGATCAGTAACAAACTACATTTCAATTTTAGTTCATATTTAGTTTGAAAAAAGCTACATTTTGCAAATTGTTTCAGACATTTATTTAGTCATAGATGCCAGATATTGCTAAACATGTCACGGGAGGGGTTTGACAGGATGTCTTCTGAGGAACCTTCTGATTTGCTCCATCACCTCCTCTGTCTTCAGAGTGTAGATGATGGGGTTGAGAAGAGGAGGCAGCACTGCGGACAAGGACGTGTTGAGGATCCGCGTGTTGCCGTCCACCTTCAGACTAATCCATGAAATGACGTAAATCACTAAGACAGGAACGAAAAATATTGCCACCAAAATCAGGTGAACAGAGCAGGTTTTGAACATCTTCCATCGTTCCTCTACAGACGTCATCCGAGAAACGGCAACGATAATGAAAACGTACGACATCAAAATGAAAGCAAAAGGTATAAGAATCACAGTACAAATAAAAACAACACCTATCCTCCAGTTCGCAGTGTTGTCACTACAGGCGACCTGGAAAGTTGGTCCGTGGTCACAAAAGTAGCTGAACACCACGGGAATCGGCTTGCAGAATGAGAGGCGACCAAGCAGAACTAAGGCAGCTACATGAATGGAAAGTGCCAGAGTCCAGCAGAAGGCGATGATGCCAAACATGCGGGTGTTTGTGAGAATTGTATCACAATGTAGGGGGAAGCAAATGGTGACCAGCCTCTCGAAAGCCATGAGCACCAGTGAGTAGGATTCTATGATATAGAAATAATGGACAAAGAAAATTTGAGTCAAACACAAGTCGTACGGCACAAACCTCGAGTCGAAAAGAAACTGGTTCACACACTTAGGGATGACAGCTGTGCTGTAGCTCACATCTACAACAGACAGGCTGAACACCACCATGTACTTGGGTGTGTGAAGAGCCTCCGACTGCCAGATGACCGTCATCAGGAAGAAGTTCCCCAGAAGGGTTCCGACGTAAACAAAAGCGAGGAAAAGGAAATAATAGTTACCGTCCGGCAGAGACTGAAACCCCACGATGAAAAAGCCAAGCGGTCGACTAAACGTCCAGTTCCGTTCCATCCTGGTAAGATGATGAGCGAAATTTTCTTGTTTTTTTTGGATGTGGATTTTATATAAATTTACCAATACTTGAAATGATAAACTCCTTCCTGCTTATATTTCAGCTGGAAGTATCAGCCTCCTTTCTTTGCACCCAACACCT
>UFQX01001195.1:33859-87286 GCA_900497675.1 Arapaima gigas | reverse complement strand
AATTATAAGTGTTTAGCTGCAGTTTTTGCTGATTAAACTAGTACAACCAGTTAAGGGGGTGATAACTTTGTTTCTTAAATGAAGTANTGCAAAGAAGAATGTGGTTAATTCCTCTACAGCAATGTGAAAGACTGATATCAAATTATAAGTGTTTAGCTGCAGTTTTTGCTGATTAAACTAGTACAACCAGTTAAGGGGGTGATAACTTTGTTTCTTAAATGAAGTAATTTAAAAACTGTGCATTACTCAGGTTCTCTTTGTGTGACAACTATACTATATTGTATTTGTTTCCCCAGCACATTATGTTATGAGACGGATTGCTGCAAACACAAATATAAACTGAAATGAAAAGTAATGTTTATAGAGTCCTTGTGTTTCTACGTGATACACCCTTTGTCCACAGTTAAGTATCCATGGAAATTACATGGTGATTCCTGTTTATTTGTAGAAAGTCTAAGATCTTTGAGCTTAGCAAAAATGCCAGAGACTTTATTTTTTTAATAAAAGTGAAGCCTTAAAACCCATAACAATCAAAATACAAACATGTACTAGAAACCTATAAAAATGATAGAAAAATCTCAATACCCCCTTGTCTGTTATGTACACATTTGAGAAACTAAATAAATATCCAAGCAGTATGATGTAGAATACATACATTAAAAAAAAAAAAAAAAAAAAAACAAACAAACACCAGAAGGCACTCTCCAGCTGTTTCTGGAATACTGCTTGCCTCTCAACAGACCACTATTGCAATCTGCATTAATACAGCCTTTTTGTATACATAATTAGGGCCATTTTGAACGGAGAGTAGATTCCCAGTGGTAAAAACAGCTTAAAAATGATATTGCACATTTCATAAAATTGCTTTTTGTAACCAGAATGGATTAATACAAATAAACTTATCTAAAGCTTATTTCCCAAATAGCGGGACAGCTGAGGTACTTGCAGTTAAATGTCTGAACTGAAATGCACTGACATTTAATACTTTGATTAAATACTCTGCAACTGCAGATACTACATGCTGTTTGAATCTTCAGATGAAAACCATGACAGATGGGGTGCTGTGGAAGCCACAACAGAAGGATGCACTTTCGCATGTTTTCTACATGGTCAGTACCTGCTAGCCACACCAGCTAGTATAGTCCTTGTGGCCTGTGTTTAACTTTTGAGAAAAATCAAATGGTGCTCATCAACCTTGTTTCATCTTGAAAATATTGCCCAAAAAATTAATCATAATAAAACAGCAAAAATTTCTTTTGCTAGGCACAGACAATCAGATCTATATGAAATGACAAATTTCATGTAACCATCCATTGCTGTTGAGATGTAGAATTAAGCCAGAGAATCATTTGCCCCAGAGCTGATGCAATAGCACAAGAGCATTTTTAGATTCCCATATCCCAGATGTCATAGCCAGGGACTGGGGATAAGGATTCAGTGATCCAGTCCATTGGGACAGTTTTGGGGTAGGGTTGTTAAACTAAAATTAGGGAGCTTAGGGGTACAATGTGATCAAAACATCAAAATATTAGGAACATGCCCCATATACTTGTGTGAAAACAAAAATATAGAAAATCAAAAATAAATAAAAACATTCTTAAAGTGTTCAGTGGTTTTTTTTTTTATCCCAACATGTAGTTCATTATACTATTCCCAGCTTTTAGGGCAGTTGTCAGTGAGCTATGTTTGGTGAACCTCATGGAACATCAACTCACGAGGGATACAAGTCTCCTCCCCATACAGCAAGCAAGCTCTCCGCTCAAAGGCTGACACCATCTGCTTAACAACCTCATCGAAGAAGACTGTGGCCAGGTGGGAGTGTAGCAGAGAGCGGAACTCAAATGAGATCTGGGACACCAAGACAGCAGTGGTATTGATAAGCAAGAACACACATGTTGAAATCTGTTTAAAGGTGGGGTTTCCCTAAAACACTCATCATCTATTTGTAAAGTCAAACTGAACACAAAGTCAGACAAACATTTGTTATGAAACCAAAATGAAATTTATCACTGCATGCATACCCAAAGCTGTGTTAGCATACAAGTTCAAAGACAAAACCTATATTTCGAAATAGACAAATTAAGAAATGTGTTACAATCATGTTTACCCTGTTTGCCAGAGGACAGAATAGGGCACCTCAAATTGAAAGATCATCAATACTTACAGCAAAGTCCAAGGTACAGGTACGAGGGTAGCCAGGGATGCCAGGGCTAAAGCGCCATACTGTCTCTAGGTGGTTGAACAATTTACCATCTGAGCAAGAGGCCTGTGAGAGAAAGATGAAAGTTAGGATTAAGATAATTAGCCACAGCCATCCACTTATTTATTTATTTATTATCTAGATGATGCAGCAGCTTACCTTGACCAGATGTGGGCGCACAGTGGTGACCAGTGAGGTGTAGCGCTCAACTACTGGAGGGAAGCCCACCTCCAACTTGGCCTTGCAGAAGCCTGACCGTTGAAATATCACATCTGAGCGCTTGCACCATGGCACAAAATGCAGGTAGTTCTCCACGCTCGCTACTACATCGTACATCTCCTGCATCGAGTACCTTTAAGCATAAAGTGTAAAGTACAGTTACACTCAGACAAACAATGGAAATAACACACCAGGGGGCAGCAAGTGAGAAGAGTCAGCAGGTGCTCACTGAATAATCAATATATCGAGGTAAAACAGTCAACATTTCTGCATTGCTTCTTTCTAAACATTTTCTCCAGTCAACATGATGCAACTGCCATTTTCCGACAGTTCTGAAACATGACCCACAAGCACTGGGGAGTGCCCAATTCTTTTTTTCTCCTCAAGAAGAAAAAAAACCAACTTTTGCCACCAGCCTACAATACTGAAAAGAGGATGTTTGAGATCTACACTCTTGCTGGAAGCTGCCATCCCTGAATTAACAGGTACTAGTGCAGTTCAAAAAATTGCTTTTATACTGCTCTAAAGCCGATCCTCGTCAAACTAGGGAAATAGGAAGCGCAACGCTTCAAGAATTGTGACGTGAACTCCATACCAATAAGTGCTGCTACAGGCCTAATCTGCATTGTATCAGTAAAAATTCAAGTTGCCCTGGAAAAGAATTACTAGATGAAAATGATCTTTCCTCTAATCAACGTTTGGGTAAATATACAGATTTGCAAACCCATGATCCCGGCCACCTCACTTTTTAGTTGTGCTTGAACGTGATGTGCAGATGCTAACCTTTTCAGACTTAGTGTGGGATGTGCTCAATGCCAAAACAAGATGTCAACTGATACAATTTAGTAAATGCATTTGAACTACAAATGTTTTCGTTAACGTGGCGCAAAATAATTATCTTAGTTTTATCTACCTTAGTTTTGTTTTGTAGAAATTTTCTGTAACAAATTCCCCATCAACCAATCTGTCACTTAAGTACACTATTCATTATAGGCTGACATAAATATAAATAAAAATTCATTATAGGTTGACAAAACATTGAAGAACTTTTAAGAACTTTTATCTTTAGCCATCACTAATACAAAAATGTTTGCATTATTTCATGCATACCAACTAGACATAAACCACAAGAGGCACAATATATGTTTAAATTATATGTCTTTAGAATAAAGATTAGCAAAGAAAAGAAAGCTTTATGTCCTCAACCATGGTAGGAATAACTTTTCCCTAATAATTTAAGAGTAAATGAGAAAAGGTTGAGCTACATTGTATCTGACTGATTTTAAAAATGCAATTAGTAGTGCACATTAAAGATTTCATTAAACAGATTTCATCACTCTTGTCTATTAGATCAGCGCCTAAGTTCTTTATAAACAAAGTCCTTTAGCCAATGACACTTTATTTACCTTGGCAGTAGTTGACTAATTTACTGAGTTTCTCACGACAGACCATACTAAAAATAGACAGAACCATAAGACTGGCAGCTATTTTATCAACTGCAGACAACACACAGTGCCAGAGTGCAAGCACCGGCCAGCATAGTACACTCACCCGATAATCCGCCGCTCAGAGTACTCCTTCCGCTTGTTAAGGGAGTCTGCCAGGCTGAAAAAACTGCAAGCAGGGGTCCGCACAGGGAGATTTGCGTTCACCCTCGGAAGGGGTAGGCCACGAGTCATCAGGATCCCACAAGAGGACATGTACCTGGAGTAAAGAGAAAGTCGCACATCAGAATGGGGAATATAAATTGCAGTTGTGCATCCCTGTGGTAACATACAAAACAGTGCTAAATAAAATAATATTTAATTTGCAAAGACTCACTCACTTTCATTAACCTCCTGTCTATATCAAGGTCTGGAGCTATTGCACAATCAGCTAGGAGGGGTACACCTGGACAGGACCGCAGTATGACCAAACAGATTCATACACTAAGGGCAATTTGGAGTCAAAAATTAACTTGACACAAACAAGTTTGGATTTGTGAGGGAAACACATGCAGAGAGAGGGAGAACAAGCAAATTCCACACAGACAGAGATAGATTTGAACCCACACCTGAACAGCAGTAAGAGCATTGTGTGTATAAGAACTATACCTTTAAACAACTGGAACAAATTGCACATGGATAAATTAGTTTAATAAACAAAAGCATATAATTTGACACTGGTAATAGGAGCCATGATAGTGCTCATTCATAACAGCATTTCAGGTTTTTGAAACATTTAAAAGTGCCATTTCAAATTATTTCGCATAAAATGCTGGTGTACTAAGTACTGCAGTGTGTAAACTCTGGCAAGTGCCAGGATGAACGTAGCAAACCGCATAACAATGAATGGCGGCAATGGTGGTGAACTGCTGAGTTTTCACACACCAGTGCAGGGGGGAGGGGGTGGAAAGGCAAAGGTCGGAGGTGCACCCCCTAAGGCAAACCTACCGCACCCCCAACCCCACCATTTTGTCGAACAAAATGGAAAGTGCCTGCCTCACTCCATATTCTGGAAACTGCATGATGGTCGCACTAAGCAGCTTTAAAAGCAGGGAGATAAAAGAGCGGCGAGGTTAATACAAACGCTCAGATGCACATTGGCCAGAAATGACTCACAGCGCTCGTCCTCAAACTCAGGAAATCAACACCTGAAAGGCTACCCACCGGGCCATAATGTGTTGAAATTCATGTGCATTGTCCAGTGCGCAATATATGAATATAAAGCTAAGCAGGAAAAGTTAAAGAAATACTGGCGGCATAAAATGTATTTTAAATTAACCAAATGATCTGCAAAAATGGCGACACAAAAGTAAATAAAAACAAAAAAAACAAACGTGCAGAAAAATAACTTACATTTTTTTGTAACACGTATACGCACGTTAGAAACAACGACACGAACCGATATTTAGTTTGATTCTTCACCGAAAACAGAGTTTAAACTTGCTCATGAGAACAAGTAAAGTACGGGACAGTCTCCTTACCTCACGGCATTCTTTCGAGGGGCCTCTCGGATAGTTACAGCCGGGAATCGATTCATACATTGAGCTACTACTTTCCTTAAACTGCGGTTCCCTCTCGCCATGTTCTGTAGAACTATTTCGCGTTCCAGATGATAAATACACAAGCGCTGTTATCAACAAAGTTCAAAGCTTTTCAGAGAAGTACGGTTTGTCCCAGTCATGTGATTTGTAAAGGGTGTGCGCTCCACGACTCTTCATTGGCCAATTCGCACGCACGTCATCAAATATTACCAGCGACGCATTTCTAAGCGTCTATACGGTGGATGCGCGCGCAGTACAGTCACGGGATGAAACGTTTTACTATTAGCGGAACTCATTGCAGGTTACTGTCTACTTTGGAAATGACATATTGAAATTTATATAGGTTTTATTTAGCGTAAAACATTACATAAGTTACAAAAAACCAACAGAGATTCTCAACGTAGGTTTTGTGCAAAATGTCCGTTTGTGACTTTATGTGTACAAAATGTTTGCTTTTCCCTGAATCCACCGTACAAAAATACACAATGTACCGATAATTCTTTTTACCTACTCTCAGAATTTTTACAGAAGCGTAATTGTATTGCCAACAAACTCAACAGTGGACACAGACTGACGTGAGGCGCAGGCGCATTTGGTTCGAATCGTTCTAGCGGAAGCACAGGAATTTGGCCTTCCGGCATCGTCCACACAACAGCACGAAAATGGCGAAGATCGCCAAAACACACGAAGGTAAGATAACAACATCAAAACCACCATTATGAGCTATACGCGTTGAAATATAGGTACTACAGTGTACATTTATTGGCGTTGTACCGTAAGATTGAGTATTACGTAGCGTTTCTGGCTTTGAGGTCGAGAGTGAAGCTTGATGAGGACGGAGAGATAATGGCGGCCGCGTTGAGTCTCAGTCGGCGGTGCCGTTCAGAAGCACCGTGCGTTTTGCACTCTAATTACTGTGGGGAAAATAATTTAATGTGTTTGTATACAATGGATATCAAGTTTGTCTCCTTCCTCTGCCAGATAAAGTCGTGTTTTTCACGATTCCTACCGTTAATTGATGCAGTCATGTGAAATGGATGCCAGGCGTGTTCACGATAAATTAGGCTTTACTTCATACCGTTGCCCGTTTCGTTGATTCTCGTCTTTACCATTGTTGCCCAGTTGTTTATTTCGCTGAGCCCGCGCTGTTGCAAGGCGAAATTCCGCGGATACGCAGATGACGACCGCTGAGGCCTTGTGGCAGCCCGGGCTTTTTGTGGCCACTGCGCATCAAGCGCAGAGCTGCAACCACCGGCTGTCTCCAGCCGCGGCCCAAAGTGTTTTCATTATTCTCTTTCCGATAGAGTGGGACACTACATATTTTAAGTTAGAAAATGTATTTTTTCTCAGTTAGGTGTTTATCTTTCGAATGGCCCGTTTTTTTCCCTGCATATGTCGCTGTTTAAAGTGCGCAAACATGTATTACCATAGAAGTTTAAAGTTATGGAAAAATGCGGAGTACCAGTAAAATTTCGATTAATTTGCATGTAACTGCATTTGGGTATTGAACCATTATTCATGCATATATGCAGTTCGGTATATCATGGAAAACAACATTTTTCTATATTGCATAACCTAACAGACAGACATTCGTCCTTCCTGTGGGGTATGTGCTCATAGGCCTATGTTTGTGTTTTTGGTTATAAAGATATGCAAGATTAGGTTATGTACTGATGCATCTGCATCCCATTTCTTGGCCATTGTGAATACTCCTCATCTCCTTTACTTTTCAGATATTGAGGCGCAGATCCTGGAGATCCAGGGTATGAAGGCTGCCCTGCTGGAGGAGGGCAAACAGGGTGTGAGTTTGGACTCTACAGGCTACTATGACCAGGAAATCTACGGCGGTAGCGACAGCAGATTTGCCGGATATGTCACCTCTATCGCTGCCAATGAACAAGAAGATGTATGTTTCCTAAAACCAACCCTTAAAATTACACTGGGGGTGGGCAGATTAGAGATTCTTTGCTTGGTAACACACAATTTGTCCTTTTAGGATGATGAGGATGACTCGTCCACCAGTCTGTTGGGACCAAAGAAACCTGGATATCATGCTCCGGTGGCCATTCTTAATGCCATCCCTCAATCTGATGAACAGGTCAGTTTTAAATTTAAACTGAGCCCTTTATCCACTTTAATGTAATGTTGCTTTATGTTTTCTTAACATTTGTCATATATTCATTGTAAAATTTCACCCACTGTGGAGTTTAAATTAGAAACTGCTCAGTTCCTTTAACCCTGACCCTGTAATCCTATTTGCTGTCTTCCTCAGTATGACCCTTTTGCGGAGCATCGTGCCCAGAAGATAGCAGATCGTGAGGATGAGTACAAAGCCCGACGACGCCAGATGATCATTTCTCCGGCACGCCTTGACCCTTTTGCAGATGGTAAATTCCGCCCTGCCGTTCTTTCCCTCTATCTCCTATATTTCAGTCCCAAACATTACACTGCTGTTTATTCATCTTGGGGTATATGCTGCCGGTTTTGCCCCTATGGCTTTTAATCCTTTGAGCACCGCCGGTCACCTTACATCCCAAGCAAAATCTTTACCTCATTCTCATTTTTATCAGTGCTTGGTTGAGCATCCTCCTGACACAGTTCATTTATTATTTATGTGGTATTGGTGCAGCTTTTTACCTTTTTAAAACTTATAAATAATTTCAAAGCTAGTTAATCTGTGGACAACACCACCAGCAAGTTTTAAATTACTTGCATCATGTTTTGCAACTTGCGTAAATTTCTATTGCCTTTAGGCTACTGCTAGAGCACTTGAATGTTTGGAATCGGCTCAGGTTTAGATAACTTTTTGAGTACTGCTGCACTCCTAATTACAATGATCACTGGAAGAAGTATTCTTGCAGTTTTATGTCATGAGCCTAACCTGAGACATTGACAGTTGAATGCATACATCACCAGTTTTATGAGGGTGGTGAGGATGTAGTCTGCTTTTTATATTGAATTGTAGTCAATGTTTTGTTTGAAGGTGGATTTTTTTTTTCCTTTAGAAGGCGGTATTTAGGTCCTGTTGAATTTACTGGGCAGTGTACCCAACAAAACACAGGGTGCAAGAAGGCTGTGTGTGCCTCAAAGGGTTACTGGTCTTGTGTGGCCTTTTGTATGCCCCATAAAATATGTGGGGAAATGAGAAATTTGAGTTTCTCTAGAAATGTTGCATTGTAAGTATAAAAGTACGTGAAAAATAAGGTTGGCTGTGTAATGTGTGCATTGCTTTGGCAGTCTGCTTCAGGGAGTAATTCACCTGCCTTAGTTTTCCAAGCATGAGTGGTAACCTGTCCTCTCGTGGGGACTAGCGTGTTGCAGAATGAGTGAAGATAGGCTTGGTAAAGTGATGGTTGTCTCATCAGCTCTGTCATGTCCTTGAAAATATTCCTAAGAATTTTGATAGAAGAAGGCAATTTTCTACTATCTTGTCTACTCACCCTTAAATAGAATCCATTGGAGGGCTATGGTCAGTTACTCCCTGTTGGCTTCATAAATGTGCCTGTAATATAGTTTGAGGGATTTGTATGGGAGTGGTATGGCAGGGCATAATGTAATTTTGGAATGTTGACACAATGGCAGATACCTTCTATGAAGTTTGAGCAGTTTTGGATCCATATGACCACGTTACACATCAGAGCTCTAGCAGGATAGATGAATTCTCTGCTCATTGAGGTAGCACTCTGAAGCTTAATTAAGGGGAACTACCCAGGATTAGTGGTCACAAGCAGTGGTGCAACGAAAACAATTTCAGGGATGAGTGAGGTGACACAGCTTGCCTTCCCTTCTCAGAGGGATGAGCTGGGGGCTTTACCAGTTTTTATTTTCTTTCTGGCTCATTTTGTGTTATTTTGGTGCTGTTCCTGGTCAGGAGACATAATAAAGAGACATCTGTACAGTAAAAGTACAGTATAGACTAGAGATGCATGATATGACAATTCTGTGCCAGTATGCAATAATTTTTATGTACTATTTGGCCATTGCCGAAAGCCATACACACATTCATAAAATACAGCAAAAAAATGGGTCTAAATCTGCCTGGAATTTGAATTACAGACAAATGTAACATTTATTTTTGTGACATTTCAGTTTTGCAGATTGTATACAATCATCAAAATAAACAACATCTCCTGAACTACGTTTGGCTGGCTGCCTGATCCTTAAATAAGGAGAGGTTTTGCAGGCTATACCCTTAAGTGCTGTATAATGCATTTTCTTTTTCACAGGAAAAGTAACAATTTAAATAATGAGCACTGACAAAAAGAAAATGATAGAGATAAGGAAATAACACTACAGCAGTAATTCTTTTGGAAATCCTCCATTTTATTTTTTAGCATTTCTGCATTTTTGCAGGATTTTTTTTTTTCTTTTTATTGGCCACATTAGAAGCTACATTGGGCGGTCTCTCTGAGCCAAAGTAAGTTTGAAATGGCATATTTTATGTCTCTCTCACGTTGAATAAACTTTCACATCTTTTAGTCCTGTATCTACACAATTATTGCATCATCAATGATCAGTTTGAATTATTTCTCATCTAAGCATTGTCTTGTGCTGATAAAATTAATTTAAACAATTATCAGCTGGTACATTATGATTCTGATATTATCGTGCATCCCTAGTGTAGACTGTGGCAGTAAGAGTGTGGGGTTTCTTAAATATTGTTCATCCTAGTACATTTAAAAAATGTTTGTATAAGCCCATTTCTTTTGACTGTATGATAGTCAGTTCTTGCATTAATCCTTGACCTCTTAAAAACACATGTTGGAATGCTGAAGGAGTTTTGTTACATTAAATGGACAGTGGCTGGTTTCTTGAGGTGTTCCAACCTTTCTGTCTTCAGTCGGAGAGACTTAAACCAGTCCAATAATGACAGTTAAGTAGGTCTGAAATCTTGCTCGTTCAGATATCTTTAATAACACGTGACCTGTTTCTGTTTGAGACTAATTTAAGTCCTTGCCTATCTCATGTTAAGAAACTAGAATTCCTGAGATTCTGTAGCATTTTTTTGAGCTGCTGTTAGATTTCTTAATTTTCCTGGGGTGCCTCTTATTATTTGAGTCTTCCCTCCTCATTTAAGACTAGTGCAGGGTGTCAGTATTAGAACTAGCATGAGTGCAAGTACTCCATAACTCTGCTTTTGAAAAGACAGTATCATATGCGGTGCATTTGACCATTACTGCTGTACTGCACACTAAGTCCCAGATACTAGGGCTGGCTGTCTAGCCGCTCAGGATATTTTTGGTCCTTCTTTAGTTTCAGAAAATATATTTTCAGGGCTATATCAAAGCTGCATGTAGTCAGATTTACTGTAGACAGTCTTTTTATTCAGAAAAAGTTGTGTGTAAATATATTTCCATTTTAGGTCATTTATAAAATGGGAATATATCAAGAAAATTCTGTGTACTACGATTCCACAGGCCCATACTAACTGTCCTTAATTTCTCTCCTACAGCAGTACTGCTATGCCAGTCCTGTCTGCATTCTCTTAAGAGTGCAGCAACACGTCCTGTGTAGGTTATGGTGAACACAAACAGAAGTGTGCCCTGTCAGTTTTGTCAGGAACCATTAGGGCCAGACAGGCTGTGGTGGCATAAGAGCCTCCAAAATCCATCTTGGCCACAAAAATCCTCAGTACTCCTAACCAACAGTCAGTTTTCACTTTTTAGGACACTGAATGGGGGAAAAATATCTCAATGTACTTTTTTAATAACCAATTTTTAATCGTCAATGTTTTTTGGAGTCAACGCTTTGGATAATGTGCCCATTTAGAATTTTTGCCCATACTTCAGCCCTCACAAATCTAGTCCCTGTGATGTGGCATTTTTATGTAATCTCTTAAGTCCTGTTGTTGGGACAGTAGTATTGTATACACATTTATACAACCTTTAACTAAGAACAAAAAAACTAAAATGTGACTCCAGTTATAACACCAATTTTAAGTAATAAGTAATTCCAAAATTTTAGATGTAGCTTGAGTACAAGGAGGATTTTGATTTTTCTGAGTAACATAAAACAGGTGGTATGCTTTGTGTGTGAGTTCCAACCCTTTCCAAAGTGTTACTAATGGTAAAGAGAATTTTCTAGGCTTCTTTTCTGCCGGTTGAAGTCGACTGCAGAAGGACCCTGGCACAGAGAGTGTACGTATTCTGGAGAGCACAGCCCAGGACCCCAGCATCATTGATGGCTTCACCCCTCTCCTTGTCTCTTCTTACAAAACTCAGTTGTTTCTTGTACTTGCCTGTTCTTAGACCTGAATTATGTTTTTAAAGGATTGTTTTTGTTCAGATTGTATGTAGGAATGTCTTGTGATATATCTAAATGGAAGTAACACAGCTGAACAGTAAGTTTTTGTTTAAGGGCAAGAGCCCCTATTTATAAAAAAAAAAAAAAAAAATCTTGGTAAGAAGTCAGGACTAGGTGGCTGTATTGTGCTTCATTCAAGGGTGGGTGGTGGGGATTAGTGCTGCCCGGCTGACCGCCCCATTTCTTGTTGGTGCTTTTTTCGCGCAGGAGGCAAAACGCCAGACCCCAAAATTCAGGCCAGAACATACATGGACGTCATGAGAGAGCAGCACCTCACCAAAGAGGAGGTAAGTGCTCTGTTTTGCCATGGCCATTATGGCACGGTTTCACAACCACTATGGGTTGCCAGAGTTTCGTTTGGGGTTGCTTGGCAAATTTGATTTGAGGGTTTAAAAATATGGGATGAACTATATATCAGTGAATTTATAATATAACTGCAGGATTGGTTTAACAGATACCTTTGTTATCAAATTTTTATGGGAAGATGACCCCAACCCCTGCTTGCTTGCTTATTTATTTATTTAAAGCATTGGCATGTAAATTTGGGAGTGGGCATGATATGTGTAATGTAAAATAGGAGTCCTTTGGGGAAATATAGATGGCATATGTCCTCCTGTGTCCTCAGTGTACTTGTGAACTTTTTGCAGAAAGAGATCCGCCAACAACTAGCAGAGAAGGCCAAGGCAGGTGACCTGAAAGCCATCAATGGCTCTGCTGCATCCCAGCCTGCTGCCGCCAAGCGCAAGCGCCGCTGGGACCAAACAGCTGACCAGACACCTAGCAGCGTTGCGCCCAAGAAAGTTTCCAGCTGGGACCAGGCTGATGCTACTGCAGAAGTGAGTTAATCTGCAAGGACCTTTGAAAATCATTTTTCATTGCCTCAAGCAGGGTTTTGGACTGTAGATGTGTTCTCCATTGCTGACATAGGACTATAGTGAGAGGACATTTTTGTGAAATGCCCTGAACCATTAAAGAAATGAACACTTTGGACAATGTCAAACAAGTCAGAGTAAAACCTGAGTGTTCCTGGCCATGTGGGTCTGTTTCAGGGTTGTTTTACACAGCAAAGTCCTTAAGTATTCAGCATTGCTGGAGGAGTTCAACTTTTGCACCAAAAAAAAAAAACATTCATGCCTTTGTCACAATGTTGTAGATACACATCTTGAAGTGTCCCCCTCCCCCCACAGACTCCAGGCCACACCCCTGGCCACACCCCCTCAAACAGTCGCTGGGATGAGACACCTGGGCGGCCCAAGGGCAGTGAGACTCCAGGGGCTACGCCCAGCACACGTATGTGGGAGCCAACACCCAGCCACACACCTGCTGGTGCTGCTACTCCAGGGCGTGACACACCCGGCCATGCGACACCAGGTCACGGAGGAGCCACCTCCAGCGTGCGCAAGAATCGCTGGGATGAAACACCAAAGACAGAACGAGGTCTGTTTCTGGAACTTTTTATTTCTGGTTTTTGACAGTATGAAACCTTGAATTTGTGTTTCTACACAATTCAGTTCTAGGACTTGGTAAATTTGTATATATTGTTTTAGATCTGAAAGTATAATTCAACACACACAGAGACCCCTGGCCATGGCAGCGGATGGGCTGAAACTCCTCGTACTGACAGAGGGGATGAATCTGTGGGCGAGACTCCCACTCCTGGTGCCAGCAAGAGGAAGTCCCGCTGGGATGAGACCCCTGCCAGCCAGATGGGCTCATCTACACCACTTCTCACACCAGGAAAGACCCCCATCGGCACCCCAGCTATGAACATGGCTACCCCCACTCCTGGTATGGGAGTTAAACTTGGGCATAAAATTGAAAGAGATTTATAGTACTCAGAATCCATACTTTTTAAATCTAATGTCCTGATTTCAGTGTACAGTTNGCATAAAATTGAAAGAGATTTATAGTACTCAGAATCCATACTTTTTAAATCTAATGTCCTGATTTCAGTGTACAGCCCCCCCCCCCCCCCCAGCTCAAAAATACGTTTCCGATAATGCTTAATTTAGTGTTTGGTACTGTGCATAGCTATGTTTGAGGCATCTGAGAAGTATTTCCTTTGTAGGTCACCTGATGAGCATGACCCCTGAGCAGCTCCAGGCCTGGCGTTGGGAGAGGGAAATTGATGAGAGAAACCGGCCACTCACTGATGAGGAACTTGATGCTATGTTCCCTGAAGGATACAAGGTATAGTCTTATTGTGTACCTTTTACCTGGAATACAATATAAAATGGTTTTCTTTCGGTAGAAGTTTTTTTTTTTTTAAGATTAATCCCCTATCCTTTCCCAGGTGCTGCCACCCCCGGCTGGGTATGTACCCATCCGAACTCCAGCCCGAAAGTTGACAGCCACTCCCACCCCCATTGGTGGCATGACTGGCTTCCACATGCAGACTGAGGATCGCAGCATGAAGTCAGTCAATGATCAACCATCTGGGAACCTTCCTTTCCTCAAACCAGATGATATTCAATACTTTGACAAGCTTCTGGTGAGAACAGGCTTCAGTTTGTGTTCACACTCCAATATGCTCTGTAGAATGCTACTTACGTTCTTGTTTGTTTGGCCTCCAAGCTCTGAGGGTATCTACATTGGAAGATGTTCATTTCCAACCCGTAAATGTATTAACCTGTGTTTCAGGTGGAGGTGGACGAGTCCACACTGAGTCCTGAGGAGCAAAAAGAGCGCAAGATTATGAAGCTTCTGCTGAAGATCAAGAATGGCACACCTCCTATGAGGAAGGTCTGTGTTTACCAGTCCGATTGTCTTACTCCTCTATGATCTACATTCTCCTATTTTGTTCAAGTTTTCTTTTTTTATTGTTATTCCCATGAGACAACCAAAAAACTGATTTCTGCCCTTTCAGGCTGCACTTCGTCAAATAACGGACAAAGCCCGGGAATTCGGGGCAGGTCCCCTCTTTAACCAGATTCTGCCCCTGCTCATGTCCCCCACCTTGGAGGACCAGGAACGCCATCTGCTGGTAAAGGTTATTGATCGCATCCTTTACAAACTGGATGACTTGGTTCGACCTTATGTCCACAAGGTGAGTCATGGATTAAATTGTGGATTTCATAACCCTTTTTTCAGTTCAAAATTTTTTGTATTTGATGTTATATCACTGTCATGGTGTGTGCTGAGTCTTTTTTTTTTTTCTCTTCCACTCTCTCCATCTTATTGTAGATCTTGGTGGTCATTGAGCCCCTGTTGATTGATGAAGACTACTATGCCAGAGTGGAGGGGAGGGAGATAATATCGAATCTGGCTAAGGTGAGTTCTTATTAGTCTCTGCTGTATTTTACAACTGTAGCAGTTCTGCTTGCTGTAAATTTTAGAGCATTGTTAAAATAAACTAACAAAACAACTTTGTCAATGTATTCTTGATGCATTTTGTCAAATATTTTAAAGATCGTAGAATTTAATCTTTTTTTTAGATTATACTGATGTAATTTGCTGGTGGGAAAACAATTTATGAAGAGGTATTTACTTTGAAACTCTCTAGGCTGCAGGTCTGGCTACCATGATCTCTACAATGAGGCCTGATATTGACAACATGGATGAGTACGTGAGAAACACAACGGCCCGTGCCTTTGCAGTGGTGGCTTCTGCTCTTGGTATTCCCTCCCTATTGCCCTTCCTCAAAGCCGTGTGCAAGAGCAAGAAATCTTGGCAAGCACGTCACACTGGCATCAAGATTGTGCAGCAGATTGCTATCCTCATGGGCTGTGCTATTTTGCCACACCTGCGCAGTCTTGTGGAGATTATAGAGCATGGTCAGTATGCTACATTTCAGTGTTTTTAAAATATTATTCTTTATTTTTATCTATTTATGTATATATGCTTTTATTTATTTATTTGGTTAGCTGAGCCAGAGCACCAGATATCTGTATTGTGTACTCTGAATGTTTTTGCTAAAATGCACAAAATGTTTGGTCACAGCATTTGAATTAGTTATTTAAAATAGTTTATTATATATTGTGTGAGCAGGTGTGTGTTTGACTATTTTATGTTGATAATGTTAACTGGAAAATATGGGTTCCTTTTAGATGTCAAGACCTTTGTGATCATTGTCTCTGGCTGTGCACAACATATAAATCTCATGTTACATCCTGTGTAATGTACACTGCACTGTTTTTCTTTTTGCTGTATCTAGTTTTGCTTACTGATTTGTGTAATGTCTTTTCCCAGGTCTGGTGGATGAGCAGCAGAAAGTGCGTACCATCAGTGCCCTGGCCATTGCGGCTCTGGCTGAGGCAGCAACACCCTATGGTATTGAGTCCTTTGATTCTGTGCTCAAACCTCTGTGGAAGGGCATCCGGCAGCACAGAGGCAAGGTTGGTAGGAGCCAAGTCCAAGAAAGATGCCTTTGAAGCATCTGAGAATGTATGTATAGGCCTTATAGAAAACTTGCAACATTAGGGAAGTATGTAATACTCTTCCACTGAAGCTAACTGGGCAATTTAAAAAAATGCTACAATTTCATACCTATTTTACAATTTTCATTTTCTCCATAGGGTCTGGCAGCCTTCCTTAAGGCTATTGGATACCTGATCCCTTTAATGGATGCCGAATATGCCAACTACTACACCCGGGAGGTGATGCTCATCCTCATTCGAGAGTTCCAATCTCCTGATGAGGAAATGAAAAAGATTGTTCTCAAGGTGAGGGTTGTGCATCCATGAGGGAGATGGTTTCACCAGTTTTGTCTGGAATCTACCCTGCCTCAACATACAAACTGACTTAAACACCTGCTATTTTTCTTCTCAGGTAGTAAAGCAGTGCTGTGGCACAGATGGTGTGGAAGCCAATTACATCAAGACAGAGATTCTGCCTCCATTCTTCAAGCACTTCTGGCAGCACAGAATGGCCCTGGACAGGCGCAACTATAGACAGGTATAGTCTTTTTGCTTGCTTTATAAGGTGTTAAACTTTCAGAAAGAAGCAAGATGTTAATCTTAAGTCATCTGATTTCTAACGATGGACTTTATCAGTTTTGAAATTCATATCTTGCGTGGAATGACTGCCTTCTTGTTCCTTCCCAAGTTCAGAAGAACTAAACCTCCTATAAATGTCTAAACATTTCACTGCTCATTGCTCCTGACTTTATTAATGTGATTAAAAAGCTGTTCTTTACAACGACTCAAATTTGATTTGTTTTGCTTTCCCTTGCTCCTCATAGTTGGTGGATACCACTGTAGAGCTAGCCAACAAAGTGGGAGCAGCAGAGATCATCTGCCGGATTGTGGATGACCTGAAGGATGAAGCTGAGCAGTACAGGAAGATGGTAATGGAGACTATTGAGAAGATTATGGGCAACCTGGGAGCTGCTGACATAGACCACAAGCTGGAGGAGCAGCTCATTGATGGCATCCTCTATGCTTTCCAGGAACAGACAACTGAGGTTAGTCAGCAAAGAACTCCAGAGCTTGCCAATATGAACACTACTACTGCATTTCACTTTTTTGTAATGTGTTAAATGACATTGTTACAAGTGTTAGCTGTAAAACCGAATGCTGTTGTGTTTTGATGTCAACTGTTGTACTTTCTGAACTGGTCTCTAGGACTCTGTCATGTTGAATGGATTTGGCACTGTGGTCAATGCCCTTGGCAAGCGAGTGAAGCCATATCTGCCACAGATCTGTGGTACAGTCTTGTGGCGTCTGAACAACAAGTCAGCCAAAGTACGTCAACAGGCAGCTGACCTCATCTCTCGCACTGCTGTTGTCATGAAGACCTGTCAGGAGGTAAGAGCATCTGTCTGTGTGAAGGAGTGTTAAAATCATCTTTTTATACCTTTTTGGTTGAACACCTTTATACGGCAGGTATACAAGAGACCATGAAATGAAGATCCAATGTAGTCTATATATTAAACACAAAAAACAAATTACAAGTATACATACATTTACACACATGGCCATAGAGAGAGACACACATACGATGCCAGTTAGTACATCATGGGATCTGAGGTAAAACTTGAAGGGTTCATAAAGTGAAGATACCCTACTTTTGTTAAAAAAAAAATCTGCTTACTCTCAAAATAAATTGTTCTCTCAAAATGGCTTTGTTCTGACTTTTTCTTGCTTTGCTTCTCTATCATCGCACAGGAGAAACTGATGGGCCACTTGGGTGTGGTGCTCTATGAATACCTGGGAGAAGAGTATCCTGAAGTGCTGGGCAGCATCCTGGGTGCCCTGAAGGCCATTGTCAATGTCATCGGTATGTAGCTAGCCAGCGAGTTCAAACGTTAATTCCACAGTTGAAACACTGCTCACGTGGGGCTAGTGTACGGCAGCTGTGTGTACGTTGAAACTAGGTATAGCAGCACAGTGATGTGTTGGTCATGGGTGTCCAACTTTTTTGTGTAGGTATGCACAAGATGACTCCACCCATTAAGGACCTCCTGCCCCGCCTAACACCCATCCTAAAAAACAGACATGAGAAGGTGCAGGAGAACTGCATTGACTTGGTGGGCAGAATCGCTGACAGGTCAGTGCCTGGAATGGGTTTTTCACGCCTGCACCCTAATCATTATAGGTCTCACTCATTGAATTATGACTACTGCCAATGTCTATTTGCAGGGGTGCTGAGTATGTGTCTGCCAGAGAGTGGATGAGGATCTGTTTTGAGCTCCTAGAGCTCTTGAAAGCCCACAAGAAGGCAATCCGCAGAGCTACTGTCAACACCTTCGGCTACATTGCCAAAGCCATTGGGTATGTCCTCTGACCTTCCAATCTCTTCCAGTGTTGCCTAGCTCTTTCTTGTTTAAGCAGTTTGACTTTTAAGTTTAACTCTTCAGTTTTTGTCAAATAATTTCTTGTTTCTTACCTTTAACAGTGTACATGTTTTTATCTCCTACAGCCCCCATGATGTATTAGCCACTTTGCTGAACAACTTGAAGGTGCAGGAGAGACAGAACCGAGTGTGTACAACAGTAGCCATTGCCATCGTGGCTGAGACGTGCTCACCTTTCACTGTGCTGCCAGCACTCATGAATGAGTACCGTGTTCCTGAGCTCAATGTTCAGAATGGTGTACTCAAGTCATTGTCTTTCCTTTTTGAGTACATTGGTGAGATGGGCAAGGATTATATTTATGCTGTCACACCACTGCTGGAGGATGCCCTCATGGATAGGTGAGTTGACTACAGTAACATAAAATCAAGCATCTAGTTAGCAACTTGCCTAACCAGATTGTAGTCTCTGCTTAGGTAATTGTAAGTTCTGCCCTTGGTGGGCATCATCACCCCCCATTAATTTTTTTTTTCTCTTCTAAGCTTAAATGCAGCCCTTCCCATACTCTTGTTGAGAGTAATTTTGTTGCTTTATATTTTGTTGACATTTTACTGCTTGTAGATGGCTTGACATCCCTATGATATCTTACTATATGGGTTAAATCTAACTTTTTTGCGCTCTGTACCTGCAGGGACCTGGTACACCGACAGACAGCTAGTGCTGTGGTGCAGCACATGTCCCTTGGCGTGTATGGGTTCGGTTGTGAGGACTCACTCAACCATCTGCTCAACTATGTATGGCCCAACGTTTTTGAGACCTCACCACATGTCATCCAGGCTGTGATGGGGGCGCTAGAGGGGTTGCGGGTTGCCATTGGGCCATGCCGTATGCTGCAGTACTGCCTGCAGGTAAACCCTAATCTCAACCTGAATGCCATGTTTTAACTTTTTGTGTGTGTGTGTGTCATGTGGGGTAATGTTAATATGAAGTATATCATTTGGTGATTATGGAAATCATTCCTAACTTTCTATATCGCATTTTGGTTAGTTGTGATATGTGAGACATCCTTGTTGCTCTTCACACCCATCTTCAGGGCCTCTTCCACCCAGCGCGGAAGGTGCGGGATGTGTACTGGAAGATCTATAACTCCATCTACATTGGCTCCCAGGATGCCCTGATTGCCCATTACCCACACATCTACAACGATGAGAAAAATTCGTACGTCCGCTATGAGCTGGAGTACTTCCTATAAATGCGTCCTCCACTCCTCCTTTCTAATCTGTCTGCATTTGTGTGCACCTCCTCATTTAGTAAGCAGGACTTCACAAATAGATAGGCCTTTTTTTTTTTATTTTGTGGTATGTGTCTGATAGACCAATCAGCCCCAATGGCACCAAATGTTTTTAATAAAAGGAAAAAAAACAGTTGGAACAACTTAATCTGTCACTTTTTGTTGTTTGAGAAATTGTAGAGGGTCACAGTAGTTGTGCTTAGAAACAGTGAAGGGGATCTTACCTTTAATATTGTCATTGTTTGTATCTAGCAGCATTTCAGGCAGTCTGTACTGAGACCCACCCTTCATTTCTCTGTTCTTAATGAGATTTCTTTATTTGAAAGAATAAACGTTTGTGTATAAAAACCTTTTCGTATTGTTTGTTTAAATACCATATGGCTTCCCATTAAATTTAAGTTGAAATGAATCCCTTTCCACTGAGAATTAAAATTATAGTGTGCAAAATAAGGCAACTAACTGCAACAAGTCTGTAATTTGCCATTTGTTGTCCACACATCCAGTGGCATAGTGGTGCATCACAGTACCATCACATGAGTGCCTACCATCTGAATTCAACATGACAGCAATTAGCTTTTGGAAATGGATCTTTTGTTATGTGGCAATGTATTACTGCAAATTGAACTAATGTGCCCATTTCTTCAACTGTAAAAGATCTCTTGTATGGTGGTGCACAAAAGATAAAGGTTATTTCTCCCCAAAGCACTGTGCTTCCCACACTATACAAGTTTTAAGTGTGGAAATAGGAAATGTCTTTCTGTAACAATTCTGACAACTCCACAATCCAATTTAATTTCACAGTAATGTTTTTTTCAAGTACTGGTCAGGTTTGGTTTATGTCTGATAAACATGGAGCGGCACCCTTGAGTGGAGTGAACGCAAGACTGGAGTGAATTAAGATGTCTTGCTAAAACTGCATAAAAAAGTGCTCAGCTTTCCCTGATCAAGTCACTGGCTGTGGCACAGTACCACAGGGCCCTGAGTCAAGATGGTACCAGCTTAATTGTCTTTGAATTTTAGTTGATGTGGCAATTAATGTTAAGTTGCATAAGGGCCCTCCCATACATTTTTTTTACATTTATTAATTTATCTTTCTTCAAAATGACAAAATTGTACTTTACAGAGGGTTGCCATGTCTTCCATATTTTGATAAAAATTGATGGATGTAGGGTATAAAGTTTTGCCCATAGGAAATAATGGAAATGCCTTGTAACGGAAAACCTATTGCAAGGACATTTAAATGCTTTCATTGGTTTAAAAAAAAAGCCACATCCAATAACTAGGACATGTGTAGTGAGTGTATTTGAGTTTTTTGCTGCTTTATTTTGAACATTTGACTAATTGGTGATGCTTTCTTATTGCCGCTTTGTGCAAGTCTATCGTCAGCTGCATTGCTGCAGCACCAAGGCCAGACTGTCACATGTGGCTGTGGCAAAGCTGGACACTATAATATTATAGCAAGAGTTCACAGGCAGCAATCTGCATCAGAACATAAAAGATAGAGAGAGGGGTAGCATGCTTTAGAAATGCTTCCTCTGCAAATGTGCAAGAGGAAGTATCTGTGGGGTTGGTAGAGGGCGAGCTGGAGAATGTGCCAGGAAGCCAGCAACTCAGTTCCTCTCTACTGCATGACTCTACAAGGCACAGAAAGTTCACACTTTCTTTCCTGGCAGAGCTGTGGAGTGCCTTGCCCAGCCCCACTGAAACAGAACCTCGCTGCCACAGAACGTGTTGAAGAGGGTTTTTCATTCACTCCTATAGTGCTTGTACCCAGTCTGTAGAAAGTTGCTTTCTGCAAAGATTAGTTTATTAGTATTTTCTACAACTCACCAAAAGACTTGGTCATCATGTGAGAGGGTATAAACCCACATTTAGATTCAAAGAAGCTACACTGGTGCACTGGCCCAAACCACTTTAGCCTGCACAGGAAGTGATGTGTGATGTTGGGCGGGGCTTGAACTGGGAGTTCTTCTTATTGATTGCTTTGAAAGTTGTTGTGTGGGTGGAGCTGTGAGCTGATGGTCCATTTTCAAACAACTCATAGGAAATTGCTACTTGAGCCTATAAGGGCATCTTTGTGAATGGTGAACAACTCAAAAAGGTTGTCATAATGAGGAAACCTTGGACAAGTAGGGCACTGAGCACAACACATTCACCTTTTTCCAAAAACTTTCATTTTGAGAATTTCCAGCTAAGCAGAAGAGACGAGAAGGACAAAAGCTGCTCCCACATATTGTGTCACATATTACACCATATTCTGTGTGATCATTATGGGCAAAGGTTTCAGAACACTGTGCTGTGCAGACACCACATCCGTCAGAAGGCTGCTCAAAGGACAGTTTAGGCCAAGTAATCAGTTCTGTGGTGCTCTTCTTTCTATGCCGTGAAACACTATTTCATTATCAATTAGAGCAAAATATGTCAGCAGTAGCAGATAAATTGACTTATGCACAAAGTGTGAGGTCACATTACACGTATCTATGCTTAATCAGCTGCCGAGATATTAATACGTCAAAGTATTTTTACTGCACGTACCGTGCAGGTGAAGGTTGTTTTTTTTTTAGCGTCGTAGCCACCAGGGGGCAGAAGAGCGATGTGTCGCAGAGACCACTGCGCTCATCGTCGTCTATGAGGACAGCTGCGTATAGGGGGGACAGAAGCTCCAACTTCCTGCACTGTGCGCCGGGGATCCGAGGTGTGTTCACGTTCGCACACATGCCCGGGCAGCCCGAGGCTGTCAGGCGGCTCCGGGTTCCACATTAGCGGATTCCTCTGCGGCCAGGGACCAAGGAACGGTAGCTAAATGCGGAGTGTGTGAAGCAGTTTGAGCTGCCCGCCCTGCCGCCTCACGGCTTCCTGCCTCTTCTGCCCCAGATAGCATCAGCAGAGCCGGCTGAAGCACAGTGCTCCCAGGGCCCCGGCTCTCCGCGTCGGAGCCCAGCAACAACAATCCGTTCAATAATTATCACGTCATCGCCACACGAAAAGAATCTGGGGAAAAGGAACTTAATATGCGATCAGTGAGCTAGTTGCGCAGTGAAGTAGCGCCGTTATTTACAGGAGCCGCCGCCGCTGCTGCGGGCTCGCGGAGCAGCTCGGATGTGTCGGTGCGGAGCAGACGGCGCGACATGGCTGTGCTGAAGCTCGTCGATCAGGTGAGCTGTCAGTGTCCGTACCGTCTGTCGACATGTGGCAGTGAAAGAGAGCAATGAATGCGAGATTTAGTGTTTAGCGCATCATTTCCCTAGTTCCCATAGTTGTTAATATGGCTGTGCTGGACCGCTATTCTTGCTGAAGTACAAACGAAGCCGCAGCACGGACCCTCGAACGACTATGTCTCTGCTGTGTGTTGTTTTTATATTTTATTTTAATTACTGTTTCCTTTTCTGTTTATGCTGTCTATACTTTCAGCTCTGTTTCTTCCGTCCTCTCGGATTGACTCTAGTCTCGCAGGTTCTTTGCGGTGAGGGGAAAAAATAAATGTAATTTCTACACTCGCGTCCTATTTTATCTACAGCTGTCGACATTTTGAAAAGTGTTCTTATCAAAAGCCGTTTGTGTTTCTGTAAATCTGCTTCTTGTTTTGTTCCTTTTCAAATTGGTGGGGAAAAGGTCGAGCGAGTTAAGTTCCACTTTTAGAAGCTGAAGGCACGAGTGCACAGTAGTTGAGTCTGAGAGAGATGTTTGGTTGTTTTCTGCTTGCCTGCAACTGAATACTCAGTTGGCTAGTACTTCTATTTCCTCGATAAATCAATTCATCTAATTGACTAAAATGCGTGTGTGTGTGTGTGTGTGTGTGTGTGTGTGTGTGTGTGTGTGAGAGAGAGAGAGAGAGAGAGAGAGAGAGAGCGAGCACTAGCACCATGCCCTCTGGGACCAGCAAAATGCCTCTAAATCAGAGCTCCTCAACCCTTCTTTAGGCCCTACTGAAAGCTGAGAGACCCTTCCTATATACTGTATATTGCTCCCAGTGTAACTAAAACTGGATTACCTTCACATTAATTATAACATAGGTAGTTACATTATATTTATTTGCTTCCATAATTATATATATGTGCTTATTTTCAAAACAAGACTGCAAATCAGACCCCCTGGAAACCCATCTGCGGACCCACAAGAGCTCCACAGATCCCCACTTGGCTGTTCTGTAGCCTCGAGGGTATTTCTGCCACTGTTTTCGTAACACATTCTTTCAGTTTGTACCACAGAAATGTGATGTTTTAGGTGCCCTTTCTAAAACTGCCCAATTATGCAGAGCAAGTGTATGGTATAGAAACCTCTGTTCTTGTGTCATGAACCTGTAGGAGAGTGACTTATTATTATTTTTATTTTTGTTATGATTATTACTACTACTACTACTACTACGTTTAACTGATGCCATTGTCTGAAGCAACTTAATGTTAAAGTTGTATCCTGTACTAGCTACAGTTATTTGCCTGTTTATACAGCAATGCCATCTTTACTGCAGCAGTTTGTGGTAAGTAGTACCTTGAATTACTTGGAGAGGAGTGCTATGGTAGAACCTTCTGATCACCAGGCTGCCCCAGTGTCTATACTACCTGCTGTCGCATTCTGGTCAGCTCAACCTATAGCAGATCTCGATGGCACCACCCTATTGTACCCTGCTGTACACCTGTCTGTCATTGGCTCTGTCGGTGTTGTCTGTGGTCATGCCTTTAGGGGTGTGTGCAAAATTTAGTCACTTCCTTCTGTGAACATCGCAGATTGTTGAATAAGCATTAAATCGTGTTTTAAGCAGGGGGTTAAGGGGACTTGTCAGCAAGTCATGAGAAATCTAAGTGGCCTTAGAGGTCCAGGGATCACAGGAAATGTAAGGCCGTAATGCAGCTGTCCTCTGTATAACGGAGAACGTGTTGTGATTTTCTTCTTGGCATTTGTTCTGCATGCATGGGGTTATCATGTCACTGCAACTCTGCTAATGCAGTACATGATTTTTACAACTATTTGCATGTGTACCTGCATTCTTCTATGTTTTTCTTAGTTTTTTCTCCAAACTTGCAGAACTGCTTATTGCTCTGTGTCTCGATAGCTGAGCTGTGTGTAAAGAGTGTGCATTTTGTATGTGTATCCAGCACTGTGCCCTATTGGCCTTGCTGCCCAAGGGTCTGCCAAAAAGGAAACGCACCGGAAGTTGTTGAGTCTTGACATCCTCCCCCACCTCTCTTGCTCTTTCTATCTCGCACTCTTTTAGTCCCATGGGTGACTCGGCAAAGAAAGCTGAACAAATCTTGTTTGAAGTTTCAGAGTCCATGGTGTCCAGCATATCAGCATATGACTTTCCTTGTTGTTTCATTTGGTTCAGTCAAATGGAGTTTATCATAATGACAGAATCAGGTTCTCCTGCCAAAGCATCTCCACAAATAGCAACTGTGTGTGTGTGTGTGTGTGTGTGTGTGTTGGAGAGAGAAGCTACAAGCTCCAACCAGTCCTGGTTTGCTTTTTGTTTACATTTGTGCATCAGCTTTTAATTCTATCAGTTTTTAGAACTGTGACCAATAATGTTGCATTGTTCAGGCATCACCATGGAGACCAAGCAGTATGTGGGGCCCTGCCCCTTGAGAGCTGGTGTAAGGCTGAAGAACCTAAGACAATGTTTGTCAGATGGAAGATGCTGCTTTAACAAGGATATGAGCTGGAATGGGGAAAGAGGGAGAGAGCCAGTTGAAGGTGACTTGTAAATTTTGAGGAAATGAAAAAGGCTTAATTTGCATTTGAGGAAGCCATTGATTGGGTATGAAGATATGCAGGATGGTGTGCTGCTGCATGCTGCTGGTCTCTCCCTGACCAAAAAGGGGTAATGGCAGCAGTGCTGCTGGCTGTAAGGTTGCATGAAAGAGGATAGGGCCTGGTGCAGTGTTTGCCCACAATGCGCTCAATGTGTGTGTTTGTTTGTTGGCCAGGCGTGCTGTGCAGTAGAGGGAATTTCCTAAATCATGATGGATTTTTTTTTTTTTTTTTTTCGGTTGTTACTTTGGTTTTATTTTGCCTCCTTCCTCAGACTTATTTAAATAAACTCTGCCATCAACATCCTTCCATCCTGCACAGAAACAGCAGCGTTTTTAGCGGAACTGTCGCTCAACATATCTGTTGGACAGAGTTGCATGGGGACTCCCTCATGGAAAATATGCAGTGTGTGGCCTTTCTCCAGCACTGTAATAGTGTTTCGGCAACCCTCAAGGACTCTACGTTTAGGTTTGGCTCTACTTGCTGTAGTACAGCGCACATCCTGTCCTTTTGGCAGCTTCGTTTGCTGGATCTCCAAAAAAAGCAAATACAAACTCGACAACTAGTATAAGAATGTGTGTAAATGATTTATAGCACAAAAATGTTAGTTAATAAAAATAAAATCCTGCGCAACTCACTTAAATTTTGTTGCAACAAAGCAGTAGTGCTGTTACAATTCCTATAAGGTAGCATTAACATGATGGATATTCTGGAAATGCCGAATCACAGCAGAGGCAAAATGTCAGGACACTATTAAAACACACCCTTCTGTAAGAACTGGAGAGATTCCCTCAGATACCAAAAGATAAATACATTTGTATATGTATACTTTATGATTAGAAGTGTGTTTTTGACACATTTTCAAACAGCGGATGGGATTTTTTAAAGAGAATTGTAATCAGTGCTTGACTTTTTTTTTACATGTGTACGTGTGTGTGTGTATATATACACACATATATGTTATATATCTAACAGTCACATATATATGACTGTTGATCTGTAAGCGGAAGTGAAAAAGTTTTCTGTGCTTCCTCTGTTATTTCTGAAAAAGCAAGAGGAAGAGAGGTGATGGGGGCTGGGGGAGCAAGCAGCAGCAGGAAGTGGCAGACGGTCCTTTCTGTAAAGTGAAGATGCACGCAGCTCGTGTCATCTCTCGGCCAATAGGCTTGCTCAAAAAGCGCGCTGTCTATCTGCACCTTGCCTCGTGGATGTGAGACATACCGCAACAGCTAACAATGGCCATGTTTTGTGCTGAGTGATGTGCTCTGGTTGGTCTGCGCCTTTTGCCATAGATGCCTTTGTCGAACTTCCATATTTGGCGTTTTAGGTAGTGACAGACTTCTGTCCTCACTGAGCCTTTGAATGGAAGGTTGTTATAAATATTACCATGGATGCCATCTTTTGCAAGAATGGCTGTCATTTTGGAAACATTCTTGCATGTGAGTATAGTAATGCATACCATAAGTCTCAATTCATTCAGCTCCATTTTATTTTTAGTGTTCTTCTCATACAGTGACATGGAGCTTTGAACAAAAGATCAAAGAGACATGGGAGTAAAGTAAATCTATAGGTTAAAGGTTAGCTTCATATTTAATGACTAAAAGACCTATTCTAGCTCAAAGCCATAATGTAAGCCAAATGGCAACCGAGGAGAGGAAAACAAACCTGTCAATCAAAAGAAAAATATACATCTGGGGGTCCAAATGTCACTGGCTGCCCCCTCCTGGGCATTGTAGGTAGAAAACAGAGAGTCCAACTACTGTTAATATATGTCATTTTGGAAAAGTTTATCAGAGCAGTGCATGAGTATTATTCTAAGTACATGGTGGACTGTGTACAATCTGCCTAACCTGGTTATCTTGCAGCCATGTGAGCAATAGTGGTATGAAGGGTTTGTCTCTGCTGACATGGCAGAAGAGGAGAGCTTTGCTGGTTTTCTCTCTACCTGTCTTCTAGATAGATGGCTGATGATAGCCTCTTGCGGAGTGGGTTGGGCTTTCTTGGATGACCTGTAATCAGCTGTGTCAAATTTTCCATCTCCAAGAGGGAGCAAATGTGGTTTCTGATTCTGCTGGGCTGCAGACTCTATCCAGGAGCTAGGAGGTAGCCCTAATTGTGTTTGTGGCCACATGGGGCAGGAGAGGAGTTGAGACTGCTGTCTGGAAGGTGTTAACATTAGCTATGCTAACCTGATCCTTTGCCTTCATAGCCCCCGCTGATCCAGGCAATTTTCAATGGAGACACGGAGGAGATCCGCATGCTCATTTACAAGTCAGAGGATGTCAATGCTCTGGTAAGTGCCCTTATTGCATTTCGGTCATCAGCTGAACTGGTTGGGCTCATTGGCCTTCCAGTGCCTGTCCATTGCTGGATTTTGTGAAAGCTTATATCAAAACCAAATGCACAATTTTGATCATGTAACAGTTTTGAAAGAGGTGCCACACAAAATTCAGAATCTACAATGTGAATTGGGCATTTTGGCTGCCTGGTTTACAGTCACACCCATAAGAATGTATGCATTTATTTATGGAGGACAAGGAGTACCATGGTAAAAAACAGACTAATCATTAAAACACATAGAAAAAGAAACACTAAAGAGACTGTCCAGATGTTTGTTACTGACCAGTGGGATTCAAAAATGATGCTTAGTTAATGACCAGTGAAAGTGTTGCTTAAATGCCCAAGGACACCTGCTAATTTGCATAATGTAGCTCATGGCACTCTGAGCCCCTGAACAGAAAAGCAATTGGGGAAAAACAGTACAAATGGATTGTGGGCACAGGAATGTTCTGATTTGTAAAGAAGGTTTAAATGTGCATTTTAATTTGTGTATATTTTTTGTGCAAAGGAGCCCCTGATTCAAAAAGAAAGTTGTAATTTGCATTTAAATGCATCTGTTTTTACATGCATTTGAAATGAAAGCTTTAGCATTCCAAATGAATGTTTCATTTTCATGTAAAATGTACTTGTTAAATTGAATTAAATTGTGAATCAGTGATTGTTTTCTGTATTTTTTTCCCATTTACTTTACTGTTTGATGTATTGTTGTTCAGTTTACTTTTTAATGGATTACTCTGTTTTTACCGTGGCACTCCTTATGCTTAGAGTACTCCTTAGAGTAGCACGATATGAGAATTTTGTGCCAATATACACATTTCTAAAATACAGAGGAATAGAACTAGAGCTGCCTGGATGAGGAATATAGACAAATGTAACATTTATTTGTGTATTATTTCAGTTTTGTAGACCATATATAATCTTTAAAATAAATGCCAGTAACTTTTTTTCTGAAAGTGTATCATTTATTTATTTAGTTTTTAAGCTTACAGGGTATGCACCCCCCCCCCCCCCAAGAAACAGGTCCATCCCTTGTACTAGGAAATTTTCTCTTTTGTTGACCATATTAGAGAGAGAGAGAGAGTAGTATATAAGTTTAAAAAAAAAAAAATCATAGTGTATGGCATGCGTGGTAATTTGCAGATTATTTGTTAATAAAACCAGGATTTAGATGTGAAAGCTCTATGTTCACTATGTTGACATGGTATTATTCCCCTGTCATTCTTGCATGCTGAATGTTTTATTTTTTGGAAAGGTTTGCTTGTATCACCCCCCCCTCAGAAATCTTTCAGCCTGACACTTCTGTCTCATTTACTGAACTAAAAAATGTTGAACCATTTGTTTTCAAAAAGTGTGAATGGCAAAATTTTAACTAAAACAGTTATCTGTTTTTTTTGTCTCCTTTGCCTTTCTCTCAAGTTTACTGTATAACCAATGTAACAACTTTTGGTAAAAGTAAAACGCTGCTGCATGTAGAAATTAATAGAAGTCCTGTGCACAGAAGAGCTTATGTAGTAATCCTCTCTTGATTCTAGGATGCTGAGAAACGCACCCCTCTCCATGCAGCTGCTTTCCTTGGTGATGCCGAGATTACAGAGCTGCTCATTCTCTCAGGTACACTGCCCCATCAGTTAGGCACTATGGCATTTACTAACACATTATGTGTAATTAAGCATTGTTCTGGGGATAAAACTTTACTGTTTTGCATTGTTTTGCAGTTACTTTACAGTTAATTCTTTTGGCTAAATAGACAAATAAATACTGTAATATCTTGATTAGCACTATCTCTTTCATAAGAAATTTTGCAGTATGTTATCTTATTTGGATAAAATCATTTTTAAGCCTTCTGGAGCAACAGTAAGATACCATGTGAGATTGGGCTCTGGAAAAGGTCTATCACAGAACAATACACCTCTGTCCCTTCTCTTGTCTGCATGGACTGGCCATCCACAGGGGCACGTGTTAATGCCAAAGACAACATGTGGCTGACCCCTCTTCACCGGGCAGTGGCGTCTTGCAGCGAGGTGGGAACAACAGCAACATGTGTACAAATGCACACAAAATCATAAAATGTGTGTCCAGACTCCTCTGCTGAAACGCCATGATGTTTTGCAGTCAAAAATAAATATATGTAGTTGTCACTTTACTTGATCATTTACACCAATTTGGTAACTGCAGCTGACAAGGATATTCTTTAGTTTAAAAAAAAAAAAAAAAAAATCAAATACTTGATACATCAACATTGCCTACGTGTATTACAATTTCTGTGAGCCTCAGATATTCTTAGAACCATGTCTATGAGGAGCATACAGCTTTCCCCCTTTACTGAAAATTAAATCTACATTTTTTTAAACGAAACTGATAAGTTGTCAGCTTTTTGCTGAATGAAGACTTCCATATACCATTGTGCATCACAATAAGATTGCTGCTAAGGTCCCGGACAAATCCACATTATAAAGAGCACTGTGACTCACTAAGATCAGCAATGACAGATACTGACCATTGCTGACAATCCTAACATAAATCTTGATACTGCACCACTTACAGAACGTGATGCAAACACATGATGTAGATGTACTGAACTGCAATGTCCCAAGTTGTTTGCCAGCAGTGTTAAAATTCAGGATGAGCAGGGGGGGTGCAGTCATTTAGTGTAATTGGCTTATTGTTTATGTATAAAGTTGTGACATGAGTGTTTAGGACAAAGTGCGCGACAGTGTTCTTCACANAAATTCAGGATGAGCAGGGGGGGTGCAGTCATTTAGTGTACTTGGCTTATTGTTTATGTATAAAGTTGTGACATGAGTGTTTAGGACAAAGTGCGCGACAGTGTTCATACCTTGTGCCTTAGGAGGCTGTCCGCGTACTGATCCGCCACTCAGCAGATGTGAATGCTCGTGACAAGAACTGGCAGACGTCACTGCATGTGGCAGCAGCAAACAAAGCTCTACGCTGCGCCGAGCTCATCATCCCGCTGCTGAGCAGCGTCAATGTGTCTGACCGTGGGGGGCGAACTGCCCTGCACCATGCTGCCCTCAACGGGCACACCGAGGTACTTAGACCTGGCTTAGATGATATGCAATTATACATATTAAACACTTACAGCACAAAATATACACAGTTCACTCTGTCTTTTTCATTGTCTGTAGCAGAAGGGAATGGGGAGGGGCAATAGTACAGCGAGCTGTGAGATTGTCCATCTATGTATCTGTCTGTCAGTTTTTTTTAAACTCTTTTCATATCTTGATGACACAAATGCACACTATTGCTTAAGCAGTACTTACACATGTGCAGAAACTTCATATAATGATTCCGTGTACATATATATGCGTGTGCTGAATAATGTAATAAAATCACTCCTA
The DNA here is from genome assembly GCA_900497675.1 of Arapaima gigas. Classification (NCBI taxonomy): domain Eukaryota; kingdom Metazoa; phylum Chordata; class Actinopteri; order Osteoglossiformes; family Osteoglossidae; genus Arapaima; species Arapaima gigas. The sequence continues at coordinate 56,074 of UFQX01001195.1, read as the reverse complement.
CTGAGTTGTAGGAACCTTCATCCACCCAGCCCTTGGTTCTATTTCCTTTCTGTGTCCCAGATGGTCCAGTTGCTTCTCTCCAAAGGGGCCAACATCAATGCCTTTGACAAGAAGGATGGTCGGGCTTTGCACTGGGCAGCATTCATGGGTAACAGATATTTCTTTGTTTTTCATCTCTGCCAGCTTTTGAAATCGACTTAAATAATGTCTAGGTGAATATCTATAATGCCTAACAGTTCTCTAATATTTTGAATATTTTTAAAGTATGCCTTTGTGAAGATATATTTACCGCCATTATTTGTGAGTAAATATGTTAACATGCAGAAATGCTTTCTCCAGGTACCAGCAACTGCAGTAAAGCTGCCTTTGATTTGCATAGGTCGAGAGTTGCGGTTTACAGATGTGAGTCCTGATCAGATGTACTTAGTTCAGCTCTGTTCTCCTATGCAGGCCATCTGGAGGTAGTGCGTCTACTTGTGAGTCAGGGGGCAGAGATTAGCTGCAAGGACAAGCGAGGGTACACTCCACTCCATGCTGCAGCCTCCAGTGGGCAGATTGCTGTCGTCAAGCACCTGCTTAACATGTCGGTTGAGGTACTGAGATTCACACATGCTAAAATGGTGGCATATGCCAAAGTACTGATACTTGTACTGACAGAGTGATGTGTACCAATGTGCATTTTTAAATTAATACACCTTGAGCTATAAACAAGATGGATGTGAGTGGAAGTAAACCATCTTCACACACCTACTCTGTTGAAATGCATTCTACCTGATAGTTCAATGGGGAAACAGTTCATATTTGTTCTGATACTCTCATATTTTACAAAATAGAGAGCTGAATACACCGTGTTATAGGCAAACAGGATAATATATTATCTTAATACTTTGCTATCTTATAGGTGCATATACTCATCAGCCACTTTATTAGGAACACCACTGTAGATGCCCTTTTGCTCTCAGAACAGCCCGAATTCTTCATGAAATGGATTCATTAGGGTGCTGGAAACATTCCTTAGAGATTCTGGTCCGTGCTGACATGATTGCATCACATAATTCTACGCATTAATCAGCTGCGTGTCTGTGCTGCCAAGCTGCCCCTCTAGTACACCCCAATGTTACTGGTATCGGATTCAGATCTGGTAACTGGGGAGGCCAGTGAAATTCACTGAACTCATTGTCATGTTCATGGAACCAGACTGAGACGACTTGTGCTGTGTGACACGGCACATTATCCTGCTGGAAGTAACCATTAGAAGATGGGTAAATAGTCACCAATTTGTACCTGTGGCATTTAAACAATGCTCGACTGGTATTAGGGGGCCCAATATGTTCCAAGAAAACATTCCCACACCATTACACCACCACCATCAGCCTCAACTGTTGACAAAAGACAGGTTGGAACCATGACTTCATGCTGTTTACGCCAAATTCTGACCCACCATATGCATGTTGCAGCAGAAATCGAGATTCATCAGACCAGGCCTTGTTTTTCCAGTCTTCAATTATCCTGTTTCGGTGAGCCATTGCCAGTTATAGCCACAGCTTCCGGTTCCTGGCTAACAGGAGTAGAACCCAATGTGGTCTTCTGCTGTTGTAGTTCATCAGACTCAACGTTTGTCATGTCATGTTTTCACAGGTGCTTTTCTGCCCACCACTGTTGTAAAGAGTGGCTAATTTGACTTATGATAGCTTTCCTATCAGTTCAAACCTGTCTGGCAATTTCTCCTCTGACCTCTTTCATCAACAAGGCATTTCCACCCATAGAACTCCCCTTCACTGGGTGTTTTTTGTTTTTTTACACCGTTCTGTGTCAGCTGGAGACTGTTGTGTATGAAAATCCCAAGCAAGCAGCAGCTTCTGAAACACTCAAACCAGATCATTTGGCACCAAGAACCATGCCAAGGCCAAAGTCACTTAGATCACATTTTTCTTTCTCCATTCTGAAGTTTGATATGAGGGTTCACTGAAGCTTATGACCTGTGTTTACAATTTTATGAATTGCACTGCTGTCACATGATTAGCTAATTAGATAATTGTGTGAAAGAACAGGTCTACAAGTGTTCCTAATAAAGTGGTTGTGTGTGCATATGTACGTACATAACATGCATATATGCTTATATATTTTGTAACTTGCACCAGAGATTTGAAACTTGACTATTTGTAAAATGAACAGCCTATGTATAGCAGTTTGTTCTATTAATACCTTGATAAGAAGTATTTAATTTCTGATGGCAAACTGAACAACTCAGATGTTAACCATGTACTGTGACACAGTATTGACATTGTTTCTGTGCCCAAAACAAGCATGAAGTAACATGGATTTGGTATTTTGCACAGGCAGTCTCAAAGTATGGCTTTTATGATGCAGTTTCATAAGTGCAGTATCTGATGGAGTTATACTGCTGTATGTGTACATATGTTTTAAAGTCCACGTGTGCATTTGTGTGCTCTGCTGCCCAGATCGATGAGGCCAATGCCTTTGGAAACACACCACTACATGTGGCTTGCTTCAATGGGCAGGACGCAGTGGTGTGTGAACTCATTGACTATGGTGCCAGTGTCAGCCAGCCCAACAACAAGGGCTTCACACCATTGCACTTTGCTGCTGCATCAACACACGGGGCACTGTGTTTGGAGTTCCTGGTGAACAATGGGGCTGATGTTAATGTGCAGGTGGGCCACTTTGTAGGACTCACTGTCCTTCTCTCTGGACACTTTTGTTCATTATTCCATAACTTACCGTCTGGTAGGTGTGTTTCTTGATGGCCTGAAGGTTGCACTCCTGTTTGACTTAGTGACCAGAATGAAGCTCTTGTGCCTCCTATACTATATATCTTTTGTCTCTGTAACTTTCCTTCCTTCAACTTGTCTTTTTTCCAGCTTTCTCGTTTTTCTGTTCCATTTGTCGTCTCCATGCACCTGTTGGCCCGTATGTCTCTAACATAGGTATTCATTTTGAGATAAAATTTATTTTTTCAGATTTTAGCTGAATTTTGTTTTTCAATTTACAACAGAGGTAGTTTACAGGTTAGAATTATCAAATACCTGGTGTTTGGTTGTTTATTTCTGCCCTCCTATGTTCTGTACTAACATGGTTTCTCATTCTCTTTGTCAGAGTCGAGATGGTAGAAGCCCCCTGCATATGACAGCGGTACATGGGCGCTTCACTCGGTCCCAAACGCTCATCCAAAATGGTGAGTGAGGATCGTTTTTTGTGAGTCTACCCATCTCTCAGAAGTGTGTGATCATACTTTCTGTGTGTTGTAATACAAATGCTTTTGCTTTCTTTTACCTTGAGTACACATGGCAAAAATAATAGAAAATCTTAAGGAAATTCTCCTGTGCTTTAGCAATGTCTACACAAAATAAAATGTCTTTTTTTAAAAGCTCAGTCTACTTTAAACAATGTAATGACTGTGTGTGTGTGTGTGTGTGTGTGTGTGTGTGTGTGTGTGTGTGTGTGTGTATAAAATGCTAAACTTTGTTAGTTTGCTACTGCTGTATTTGAGCTTCATGCCCTGAACTGAGAGCCAGTCTGAAATAAAGTGGTAAAGTGTGTGTATTTTGCTGCAGGTGGGGAGATAGACTGTTTGGATAAGGATGGCAACACCCCTCTCCACATTGCTGCACGCTACGGTCATGAGCTGCTTATCAACACTCTCATGACCAGTGGTGCTGACTGCACCAGGTCTGTCTCACCTTGAATTGAAATGTCTGTGTGCATTTTCCATCTTACTGTCTCATGTGGTTTATTATTTATTTATCAATGACCTCTAATTGCTCTTGCAGACGAGGGGTCCATGGCATGCTGCCTCTGCATCTGGCTGCTTTGCACGCCCATGCAGACTGCTGCCGGAAGCTGCTCTCTTCAGGTACTCTGGCAAGGCGGGGATAATGGAGGCCTAGAGTGGATCTTTTGACTGGAGATAATGGTTCACACAATGTCAAGGGCTCTGAAAGTGATCCAAACAAAAACTATGATTTTCAATACTGATAGGGATGATGAGGGTATAAGGGTGTATTTGTTTGATACAATTCAAATTTAAAGTTAATGCACGCTTGATGTGTACTGTAGATGTAGTTTTTGAAAAGGACAGTTTGCGTTGAGATTTAGTCAGGAGTAAACGACACTCTGTAGTTTGGGGTTTACATTCAGAGAAATGCAGGGCTGTGTCTGCAAAGTGCACACATAGTTACCATGTGAATGGAATTGGTGGTCACACTGAAAAGCTGGTGTGCAAAACAGCTCCTCTTCAGCAATGTTAGTGACTTCTTGTAAGCAACTTTCTCTGCCACTGTAGTGTGTCATGAGGCGAAAGTTAAGCACATTTTAAAGCGCCTGCATTATTTTTAAATATCTAGGAATCCAGTTGCTTTCAGATTTTCATCAATGTTAGAATCTTTCTTTCTTTCCCTGCTGTGTTTCCCTGTAGTTCTTGTTTCCTCCAGTTGCTGTGTCTGTTGATTTCTGCCTTTCTCAAGCATTTTTGCACTCTCCAACCAGGCTTTCAGGTGGATACTCCTGATAGCTTCGGGAGGACCTGCCTCCATGCTGCTGCTGCAGGAGGGTAAGTCTGACCCACACAGTTACTTCATGCCTCTGCTGTACAAAACACTTTCTTTTTTCTTGCACTGATCACCTTGGACAACTTTTTTAAGTAAGACTGACAATGAACTTCATATGTCTGCCCTCACGTTGCCCTACCCCTTTTCCACAGTAATGTGGAGTGTGTGGAGCTCCTTCTCAGCAGTGGAGCCGACCACAACCGGAGGGACAAGTGTAACAGGTGGGGCTCTGGGGAGAGATGCCTTGTAGAGCTGACATGGTGGATCCAGTGAGATTGAATATGGAGTAGCTTCCTAGGGAAATTTTCAGAGTTTTACAAAGCTGAAAGTGCAGATCTTGGGATGTGATTAAATGTGCCTTTTAGTTTTTTGTATCTGGATAGTTACACAGGATTTTGCAGCCATATATGTGAATATACACCAGAGTTCCTAAAATCTTGCCTGTTTTTTTTTTAAATTTTCGTTTCCTTTATAATATTTAGCCTACGAGCTTAAAAATGTCATTAGTTAATCAGCGATTCAGTCACAGCGTTCATCGCCTGAGATGGGATATATACACTGGCCCCTCAAGATAAAATCGGGGAAGAAAGAGGGAGGGAGAGAGACAGACAGACAGAAGCCTGTTTCCTCCTGCTTTTGTTTATCTGTGTTTGTGTGATGGCTCACTTTCATAGGACACCCCTCCATTATTCCGCTGCCAATCACCACTATCAGTGCCTAGAGATGCTATTGTCTCGTGGGACCTCCATTAATGCTACTGACCAGTGGGGTCGTTCTGCTCTGCACTACGCTGCTGCCTCAGACCTGGACAGGAGGTAAGATGGCTTAACTGTAAGACGTTATAGAGCAGCTGCGGCCTCCAATGTTGCCAGTGCACACATAAACAGCCTGGTTATGAGTGCAGGGACACTGATGGATAAAAGCTGCTCCTTTCCAGCTGTGCTCTCCAGCTCTTTTTACTTAGAGAGTGAATAAAACAGGCGCATTGGGGGTTGGGGGCTGTTTGGTCCTTTTTAATAAGCCCAGGTGTGACCATGGTCTGTTTTGCTTGCTTGTTAACCAGATCTGAGCAAAGGTTGAAGCTATATTAAAGGAAGGTATTTATTTCACTTTGGTGTCTAATCTGTAATGACTTTATTCAGAACAATGTCTAGAAGCATAAATGAGGTATAAATGTTATGAAAATATTTTGTAGAAGAGTGCCAATTTTTTTCTCAAATGCTGTGATGAATTACATATTTTTTATGGTTAATTAAAAAAGAGCTTTAGTCTCTGCATATATGACTGAAACCAAGTGCCTGAGTGTATTCGTTTTGAATGCCCAGAAGGTGCCGCGAAGTGCTGGAGCCAGAGAGTGAGGGAGTACAGGCAGAGCGGGAGAAGGAAGCAGCACTGTGAGTTGGCCATGTGTTCAGGAACAACCTTCATATACTAACATCACAAAACTCCAAATTGTGACACACTGTATTTCTGCAGCTGTCTCTTGCTGTTCTGTCACCATCCCTCTCACTATTTTACTATTGTCCTGCATGTAAGAGACCCATATTTATACCCAATCATCTTTTGGACCAAATTCTTTTTAACTTATGTGTTCCTGGGTGCCACCTAGTGGTAATCCTCCTCAAGACAGATGCCACTTAAGGGAATTTTCAGGAAGACACTGCTACTTACAAGTGGTAAATGGGTGGAAAATGCATAGAAAAAATATATTATGGCAGTTTGGGCAGCAGCATTCCAATCTACTTGTATACTCTAAGTTTCTCATAAAGGTTTGGCCTTATGATGGGTCTGTATAAACTCGAACATTGTTGTTCTTGTTAATGATAATCGCAGTGATTTGTTAACCTAAAATGTCTCAAACTTGTCCATCTTCAGTAGGCTCACATACAGAATGCCTGGATGTTGTCACCTGGGTATAAACTGTGGTGTTAATTTTGTTTCTTGTATCTTGTACTCGACATTTTGTGTTTACCTGTGGATGCATGTGTGTGCAGGTGCCTGGATTTTCTGCTGCAGAGTGGGGCAGCAGCTGCCCTAAAGGACAAAAAGGGCTATGGCGCTGTTCACTATGCTGCCGCCTATGGCCACCGACAGTGCCTGGAGCTGGTGAGGACAATGAACACACAAACAAAGACGCGGATAAATCATACACAAAATTGAAAACTGGAAAATGGCAGTAGTCTCCAGAAGAAAACTTGGTAATGTCCTACATGTTAACTTTGGGAAGATGTAGTATTACATCAAGAACCAAGAGTCATTTATTGTCAAATACCCTTATAAAACAGGTATACGAGGAATCACGCAATGAAAATCCTTGGTGCACAAAACAAGGGGATTTGAACATTTAGAGAATGATAATAAAAAATGATATTTATAAATTAGGTAAAAATCTGTATATATGAAAAGCTATTTACAGTGTATGTATATATAAATAAGTACAAAATAAACAGTAAATGTGTACACACACACACACTTGTATATACATGCATAGGCATAACTAAAGCTAAACATATACAAACATACATGCAAAGTGGGTGGCACTAGTTATGGGCATTGGTGGTGGTCACTAGTGGTGGAGGTGACCGGGCTAGAGATGACAGAGTTCAGCAGCCTGACAACCTGTGGTACAAACCTGCTCCTGAGCCTGATAGTTTTGGTCTATTATCTATTACGTGCATCATCTCCAACACTACTGACTGACAATGATGGGAATTTTGTGTGAGTTTTCTTCTCAGCTGATTTTTAACAATGGCATTAACATTTCCAGTCACAAACATTTGCTGTTCGTGCAGCAAGTTTGATGAGCTACAACATACAGTTATCGTAAGATGTTTCTTTATCATCCCCTTTATGCTGGACAGAGCCCAGGCTGAGTGCACTAGTGGACACTGTGCTGCCACTAGCTGGCTTTGGGCTCTACAGACCTTATTGGAAAGTGATTTCTCTGAGGTCTCCAAGAGATTGTGGATTCTGCTTTTACTGATGTAATTGTAAGGAAATGTTAAGCCTTACTGTTTGCCCAACAGTTTGCCTCATTCCTGGTCTACATGTGTGACTCTCAGTAGAGGTTGGTCAAACATATAATCAGAAAACAAACACGTGTGTGTGTGTGTGTGTGTGTGTGTGTGTGTGTGTGTGTGTGTGTGTGTGTGTGTGTATCTCCCACTTTTCATTTTAGTCAAGTCCATTAAAACAGATCTGAGCTAAGTCCCCATATACAGAACAGCATATTGTGTGTTTTCAGTGGGAAAGAGGGCATGTTGGATCGTGTTACATTACAGTCAGAGACGTATTGCTCTTTCCCTGGTGCTGCTGTAGGGCATCCTGGCCATACAATGATCTGCCTTGTCCCTACATGCAAAACAATTTAAAATCTGCTGAATCTGTCATTTTGATGAGGAAAAGATGCAGCATTGAACCTGCAGAAAAGCTGGAAAGCTGCTTTGTCTGTACAGACTGCACTGTTTGAACACAAGCCTGGTTTTAGGACCATTGCACTCCTATAAAGATCAAAGTTACATAAAACCTTGATGCACCAAAAAGCCATCGTTTACAATGGCAAGTAAATGACAAAGCCTTTAGGAGTGGGGACAAAAAACTTTTAGTAGCTAAGCAGAGTCTGGAGAACAGTATTGGGCAAGCTCAGTGGTGACATTCTGAGAAGTTGAAAAACGAGTTTTCAGTGTCCAACGCCATACAGGAAATGCAAAGAGTGGGGATTAAAAAACAACACAATGCAAAATGACCAGTCTTCTGTGCAAAAGTTTACTCTTGGTTTTCACTTAATATTTAAACAAAAAGAAAAAGCTCATAAAGGTCCCCACCCAGCAGAGCACTACAGAGCTACTTCAGTCTGTCACCAGTTTGCTTTGTATCTCATGCTGGCCAGCAGACTTTTCAGACAGGGTGCAAAATTAAACATGTGAGTATGACACCCCTTTACCCTTTTTCTGAAACAAAAAGTCAAATGACGTCTCTGGGAGAAGACTTCTTTGAAGTACAGGTCAAGATGTGAAGTGTTGCCCATGGGAATGAGAACAAACCAACTTCAGACAGATTTCCTTTAGTGATTAGGAGGAGAATATATTGTGATTTGTTTTTTTTTCCTGTGTGTGTGTGTGTGTGTGTGTGTGTGTGTGTGTCTAAAGTTTATTTCAAGCATCAATTGCACTGCTGAACTCTTTTCATGACTTATTTTATGAAACATTTGTCAGAGTCTGTGCCAGATCTGTTCGTATCACATATTTCATGTTTCATCTCCTTGTGGAATATACATTCCAGGTCAGATATAGGGAAGATGTTCCAGGTGGAGGGCATTAACTCATGTCACACCTCTGGTCCTCTTTCAGCTGTTAGACCAGAAACTGAACCCGCCAGATGAACCGAACAGCCTGAACACATGGAGTCCGCTCCACCTTGCGGTGAGTGGGGCTAGAGGGGTGGTTTGATGTGGATGTAGGGCTGTACAGTGAGCTCACTGCAGTAAGAAAGTTTGAGAGTCTCACTGGTTCTCATGCCACAGTGAGTGTTAATCAAGGAGAATATATTTGCCTTATGTCTTATATTTCTCAGTAAGTGATAGTCTATACAAGTTCAATAATTCTTGCAATGCTGAACATATAATATTGTTCAGTGGCCAATGGGATGATATCAGGCCTCTTAACTTGTAGTTCACCTTCCAGCTGCACGCTGTCTTTAAATCAATGTGATGAGTTGTAACACATCTTATGTTCTCTACATTCCTCTGTATAGGTCTTGACTTAATTTGTATGGATACAGGGAATACATTTTTTTTTCCAAAATATGCCTGTGAGCTGTGGAAGTTAAATTGGTTTGTTTAGAGATTGTTGCCCCTTAGCACAATTACCATTTGTCAAAGAGCAATTAATTTAAAATGCTATATTTGGGATTTGTGCTTATTGTTATAAGAATAATAGGTTTACTAAGTTGGGCTCAGTAGGACACAATTTTGATTCATGCTGTATGTGATGGTATTTTAGTGTTGAGTGTAGTTTGCTCCTCCCCTAGGCCTACTATGGACATGCCCAGGCATTGGAGGTACTGTTGCGAGGGGAGGAAGAAGTGGACCAGAGAGATGAGGATGGGCGTACTCCCCTAGCCCTGGCATCTCTCAGGGGCCACACAACCTGTGTACACACCCTTCTGAACCATGGGGCATCAGCCAGGAGCCAGGACTCCATCCAGGGCCGCACACCTGCACACCTGGCAGGTACATCAACCAGCCACACGTGTGAGAATGGATTCTGTCACACAGTGATTGACTGCTGTATTTGTTTTCTCCTCAACCATTTGACGGCGACTGATTGGGACGTTTGAAGGACCACGCTTTTCGCAGCACATGATTTTTGCATTTTTACTGTAAACTGTCCTGACATTGACTGAAAATGCCAGTGCTTTAATTTCGAGAATGTGGAGGATTGCCTTGTCTCTGTGACACTGGTGAGAAGTACGTGTACATTTATATGGTTTTTCTCTCACAGCAATGAATGGGCACACTTCCTGCCTGCGTGTCCTGCTGGATGATTCTGATAATGTGGATCTGGTGGATACAGCAGATTCTCAGGGACGGTGAGCTTATGTGTTCAGCCTTTCCTTGTCTTCTGGTGCTCCCCTGACCCCCACTCCTGTCCCCTTTATCTCTGTCTGAGTGCTCTGAGGCCCTGATGTGTTCACTGACCCCATTGGGCCCTTTCCTCAGGACCCCTTTAATGGTAGCAGTAGCAGGTGGCCATGTGGATGCTGTGTCTGTGTTGTTGGAGAGAAAGGCTGGTGTGGATATTGCAGACCAGGAAGGGCTGACGGCACTGCACTTAGGGGTGAGTGTGGCAGGGCACCTCCTGCCTGCTTGCTGCCAGCAGATCAATTGTAATAGGAAAGCCATGTTGGTGCTACCAATGCAGAATGTTTCCCAGTTTTCTCATTGTGTTCTTCCTCTCACCCCAGCTGCTGTGTGGCCAGGAGGAGTGTGTGCAAAGCCTTTTGGAGCAGGAAGCCTCCGTCTTTGTTAAGGACTCCCGAGGACGTACGGCTGTGCACTTTGCAGCTCTCAGGGGCCATGCATCTTGGCTGGCTGAGCTGCTGAACATCGTGTGCACCGAGCCCACTGCACCTCCGCTGAGAGACAATCAGGGCTACACTCCATTGCATTGGGCCTGTTATAATGGTCTGCCTTCACAATGACACACTTGCTGTTTGCTTCTGTATATACTGTCAATGTCATTACAACAGTGCAGACAAATTTTCTTGAGGCTTATTGAGAGACAGCTGGGTGCAATCCAGACTGTTGTAAATAGACTAGACTTAAAGTGAGCTGTCCCAAAATGGTGTTGAAACCAATCCATGCAGGGCATGACAAAATGCAAGCTGATCTCAGTATTATACAAATGCAAAATATTTAAGTTTTTGTTTGCTTTCCTTTGTATCTATTATTTTGCATCTGTGAAAAATTACTGTTCACTGTCAAATGATGGCTGTATATGTAGTGTTATATTTACATTGATGGTTGGTAACTGTTTATCCATTTGTTTATACCATGTGGACAAGTGATAAACAGAGGACGTTCATGTGCATTGACTGTGTGTGTGTGTCTTGTAGGCCAAGATGGCTGTGTCGAGGTCTTACTGGAGCAGAAGGATGGTCAGGGCTTTGAGGGGAACCCCTTCACTCCCCTTCACTGTGCTGTGTGAGTAACTATCCTCACAGGCGTCCTTCCTTTGGTCTTATCTGCATCCCAAGATAGAATTAGGGATTTTTGCAGAGTGGAGATGAACTTCTTAGATACATTCACACACACGGTATGAACTTTTTTTAGTATTTTTGAGGCCTCATTCATAGATTTGTATGCCTCCAATAAAACAAAATAAAATTGCTCTTAGGAGTAGATACTTGGTGATGATATTCTCAGCACTACAAACACCAGGACTTGAACATAACTGCCTAGAAGCCCTGCACTTTTTTATCAGGCTGAAATGATTGGGAGTTAAGACCAGACTTTAGTCCTGAGCTGCCTGCACTCTCTTGCCGTTCAGGATAAAGGGGCACGAGTCGTGTGCTTCCCTCCTCCTTGATGCTCTGGGCTCTGATATCACCTGCAGCCGTGATGCCAAGGAAAGGTGAGGATGTCTGCAAACATACAGTGCCACTTGATTTATGCTGTGTATGATGGTGTGACTCTCGTGATGCTCTCAGGACACCACTGCATGCTGCCGCCTTCTCCGGACACACGGACAGCCTGCAGCTGCTCTTGTCCCACGGGGCTCCAGTGGATGCAGCAGACAAATTAGGCCGCATCCCACTGATGATGGCAGTGATGAGAGGCAACACGGAGGCTGTGGGTAGGAAATGTTTGTATGTCACCTGTGAACATCAACATGGAATACTGAAGCAGATATGAGCTTCACTTCATTTCTTTAGAGGTTCTGCTGCAGCAGGCGAGCACCAGCCTAAGCCTGACGGACCAGAGCAGGAACACAGCTCTGCACCTGGCCTGTGCTTATGTGAGTCCCCTAGTACACCAACACCACCTCCCATCTCCCCTACAAACCCCCTTACAGATAACCGCCCCTTGCTCCTGAAATTACTGAGTAAATAAAGCTCTCTCCAGCAACATATACCAGTGTATCTAGTATTTTAAGTCACCTTGGGTGAAGATAAAGAATTTAGAGAAATAACTGTAGGCTGTTCTGGAGAAAAGTGTCTGCTGAATTAATGAATATAGAAGAAAACATAGTACTAGAATGCAGACAAAGTAAATTTTCATTCCAAAATGTAGAATTTTTAAAACTATCTAGAAAACATCTGAGGAAGGATAATGAATAGTTTTAGGTAATTGGGTACTGCTGAATGGCACGTCGTCCAGTGCGCTTCTGAAAACATTTGAATTTGTGCCATGCCAGTGTAAACGGTGTACTCTCAGCTGCCTCATGTTGGTCTCGTGTCGCTTTTTTTTTTTTTTTTTTTTTTAGACGCACACCCTGCACTGTTTTNTTATTTTTTTTTTTTTTTTTTTTTTTTTTTTTTTTTTTTTTTAGACGCTTTTATACAGTGCTTCCACTTGTTGCTATTTTAATGTTCTAAATAAAATGAATTATTTTATATTGTGGGTTCTACGGGTGTTGAAGAATGTTATAGTGATAAGTTGAGATGGTTTGATGTGTCAGGATGGGCTGGGGATGCATTATTATTCAAAATAAAATAATGCAAAATAGGCTTTTTGTATCCAATTTTTCAGCATACAATTTGTGGGCAATGGATTAGAGTTGTATAATGAGGTAGGTGTGTGTGTGTGTGTGTGTGTGTGTGTGTGTGTGAGAGAGAGAGAGAGAGAGAGTGAGAAATAGTGGCTATGTCAAATATGAACCAATAATGGCAATAATTTTGTCATGTTTGTTTCCAAATCCACCTGCCCATGTTCTGCCTTTGCCTACATTACCCCCCCCAGGGAAAGGAGGACTGTGCCTTGCTTGTCCTGGACAAACTTGCAGACCTCACCCTCATTAATGCCACCAATGCCACTCTGCAGACGTATGTCAAAACTCTAACTGGCTGATACTGTTTGTTTGTTTGTTTATTTACTTACTTATTTATTTTTTGACCCATGAGTAAGGAAAATTAGCTAATGATTAGTATGATGTTAATGTAGAGATGTTGAAATATATCTTTCCTTGCCTTCTTGCAGCCCCCTCCATCTGGCTGCTCACAGTGGGCTAAAGCACGTTGTGCAGGAGCTCCTGTCCCGTGGGGCCAGTGCCCAAGCAGCAGACTTGAAAGGTAGGCTGGGCAGGCAGTGGTTGCACCATGACTACCATCAACTGGCCAAATCACACATGCTTTCCTTCTGCTGATTTTTGCTCTAGTTTTACTTTACTCTTTGCCAGTATATCACACCTTGGCCAACCACCTCTTGTAGGATTTAGACACTTAAACTAACTTCCCCCAAAAGTCTTGACAGGTTGTGTACTCTAACTCAGCGTTGCTTCCATCATCTCATCTCCTCTTGGTCCTGTGTGACCCCCACCTTTCCTTTTCTGTGCCCTTTATATCTCTCTTATCTCTTGTTTCACCCCTGCTCTAGCTTGTGCTGCCAACTGCCTGGCCCTCATTCTGGCTACCATGACTCCTTTCTGCTCCCGTTGCAGCTGTAGAGGACGCTCCCCTGGCTGTCTCGTGAAGGTACTGCTGTGGCTGAGAATGAGTCCCACGGGGTCCACAGGTGCTGTCCAACACCCCTTGCAAGGGCACTATTGAGAAAGATTCAGACTCCTGAGATGTTCTGAAGTCTTTGTCCCCCTGTTGCCCTGTGATGGTTCCATCCTGTGAATATGGATTTGTATGTACTGCCTTTCAACGTGGACCAGGTGGAAACAAGCCATCAGCAGCCTTTTTTGCTCACAATAGCCATCAGAATTTTAAGTTTTTTTTTTTTTTTTTTTTTTTTTTTTTATAAACGTAGTGAGAAAGATCATTTATAATTGACGATTTAGGCCACAGCTCAATAATAGATAAATAGATAAATTGATAAATGTGACAGTGTTTTAAAAAGCACAAAAAGCAAAATAGAAGTGCAGCTTGGCAACAAATTTGCCATTTGCCAGATGTGCCAATTAAAATTTTTGAATCAGGCAATGACATCAAAGAACATTTTTCTGCTACTGCACTGTATTTGGAAAGATGACATTTTCTGCTTTAATCCGTTCTGATTTTTTTTTTTTAACTCTGTGTGTGTGTGTGTGTGTGTGTGTGTGTGTGTGTGTGTGTGTGTGCGCGCGCCCACCCACCACACTTGTGGTTGCACTTAAAAAAAATATGCGTTGCTGACCTATGAAGTAGAATGACACAGGTGCACGAGTGATAAGACACCAAATGGAGTCTGTGGCCTTTACTGGCAGCACTGGGAATGAGAAATGGGCTGCTTTTACACTGACCCCCCAATCCAATACGCAGTCAGGCACAGAGGGGCTGGGGCTAGTTGTCACACATCATCAGTTAAATATAGCAAAGTTTTTACATTTACTATATTACATTAAAAACAGGTGGTGTTTATTGTTAAAACGAGAAAGAAAAATGCACATACATTACTACTAACCTTTTATTCACAAATCTACAGCTTTAATGAAGGCAATATAAGACATTTTACTTTTCATTAGCCCACTGTGCACGATCTGAACACTTTTAAAAGAATTATCAGTTGAAAGGATACTTCTAAAAACATTTTACACACACACACACACACACACCCACAAATATAAATAAAATGCAGGGACAACTAACCCCATAACCTTGTTAAATGGTTTTTAACAACTAATAAAATTTCATTGTTCTAATTTATGATGAAAATGTGTGTTTTACCCAAAATCTTTCCTCTAGTATTGAACTGAGCCTTTAAGATGGTTTAAGGTGAAAAATCCTCAGGGGAGTAAGAAGTTTGACAACCAGCCTCAGTCTGCTTTCCTCCACAATGCCTCACACACAGCTCCTGGGCACTGGAGGAGAGTGGTGCTCAAGTTCCTATCCAAGGATCTTAGTGGTTAGCCAGATCATGTGAAGTTCAAAATGATCTAATGTACTCCAGTTTTAATGTTTAAAGTTGAAGAATGGATAAGAATGTGAAAATATCACTCTGGGATTCATTCATTAGGTGCTACACAAAGCCTGACCCATCTAAAGGGCCACAGTCCTTTTAGAAAAGTCTATTAGCAGATGTAGGGGAAACAGCCATTTTGTGTTTGAAGGGCCACCCCCTGTTTGGACCAGATTACTTCTGTCACTTTTATTCCATAGGGGCAGTTTTACTGTTGGTATCATTGGAGAATGAAGGATCCCCCTCTCAGTTGCTTTTTCCTATTCCTGCCTTGATCTTCCTTTACTTTCCAGTTGCAATACATATTAATGCCCCTTAGTGCCTTGTCTATACCTTTTTGTAAGGTTTTTTGTTTTTATATAACATTTTTATGCGTTATCTGGTACTTTTTTTTTTTTCGCCTATGGTGGGTACGATTTAAGTGTGGCTGTTTTTAGAACATACCAGAAATAATGGTTAGAGAAACCTGTTAACATTTCCGATCAGTGAAAATGTACAGGTTTTTACAGTTTGTGTAAATATGTATGTGTGAAGCAAAAGCTAGTTCTGTGTTGTTAAATCTTTGAAAAAGTTTCCATTATTTAAGGACAGAAATGAAGTTTATTATTTGAAATTTAAGAGTTTATGGAGGGTTACCAGTATTTTGCCACATCAGGCAGTGCTAATAATGACAATCCAGTGACTGAGTGCCAGATGTCAATTCCTTTTGCAGTAGGAAAATACAAAGTGCTTTGTCTGATTTTTTTTTTTTAAATATATATATATATATATTATACAGATCTGTGACCAGTCTGTGTGCTGCTTTTTTTTTTTTTAAACACTGGAAACCACATCCACACTTTTGTGTAGTTTGCAAAAGTCTTGAAGTTGTTGGACTAATAAGTTTTTCATATAAAATATTGATGCACTATTTACTAAGTTGTTGAATTCATACATGCAGAGATACTTCCAAGGTAATCAGTGTGAAAGCAGCAGGTGCTCCTTGCACATGAGAATCAAATCAGTTCACCCAGTAAGGTTGGAAACTCTAGTATATCTGTTAATCTTTAATTTCATCTGTACATTTACAACAAACTTTTACATCAAGTAAGATCATTTTTACATGCCATAATGAGTTGATCGCCACGATCACATCCATGTCAACTTTAAATACTTAGCTTGATAAGCATCTGTCTCACTTTTCATACAGACATGGTTGTTCCAACGATAAAAAGGCACCTGCCTCCACACAGGGTGCGTTTAAAAAAGGCCAACTTGGTTTTGCCAGCCTGTTTTGGAATGTTCCTTTTTTAATCTATACAGTGTCATTATTGGTTAAATCATTCAATATGCTAATTATGTGTTTTTCCGCTGGCAGTTCAGGGAATCATAATGTGCTCCTGCTTACTTATGAGAAGTTGCTCCTGTGTCTTTCTGTCAGTGAGGAAGACTTCAGCAGTTCACCCCCAGCCCAGTCCAGTGGTCTGGTACCATGAGAAAGTATTTGTCCATGGCTTCACAGAAACGGGCACGGTACAGCTCTGGTGACACCACTGTGGGCATCTTCCCTGTTTAGGGAAACAGATTAAGAAAGTCTCAAACCTTTTTTTTTTGGCCCTTTCACATTCATTCTTTCATCAATAACTGCCTGTACTAATGGAGTGCTACAGGACTCTGGGTGCTATCCCAGAGGCATAGTGTATAAGGGTGGGACACTGAATGAGATGCCAGTTGTTGGCAGGTAGTAAGCAGTTCATTCAACATGTTTTAGTCTGAGTGGAGTTTCCTGCCACAGCCCAGGTACAGTGAAACAACTCCATTATCAGCTATACTGCCCTTTATTTTCTCTCTACATTAGAATTTATTCCTGAATAATTACATATGTGCTACATTTTATAACTAAACAGGAATAAAACTAATCAGCAGCAAAATTACCTTGGCCCCCGAGGATTCCAGTGGATTTCACCACCATTTCTAATTTCTTGTCCCACGTGAAAGTCCTAATGTAATCTTCAGAAGAAAATAAATTAAACAAACTTCAGTTTACCAATACATGAAGCTGAAAAAGAACTATCACAAAATGCAATAAACTGAATTGATCAATCTCAAACCCACTTGAGAGAAATGAGGACTAGTAATGCACAGAAAATGTGAGATGAATTTAAAAATGAGACTATAAAATAAAGTCTAGAGGTTCCTCACCAATGATGCCCACCACCAGCTGACCAGTGGCATCGTCGCGGCCCACCAGCAGAGAGTAGTCGATGATGAGGTGGCTAGACAGGAAGTAGGCATCGCTGTGAATGGCTGCACGCAAAATGGCCTTGCAGTGGGACCGAATGTACAGTGGATTGTCGTGGACCAGCTTGAGCAGGTTCTCATCCAGCAGCACCACCTCACAGCTCTCTTTCCCCGAGTCGGTCTTCACATTGCGGTTGCGTAGAGAGCCCTTCAGGTCAAACACCTGAGCCATTTTCCGCCCATAGAACAGATTTTCCATCACCAGCAGGTCCAGCTTCTTCTCATTGTTGTTCTGGGAGTTTTTGTAGCCAATCCTGTAGACGCCCAAGATCTTGGCCAGTGCAGTTGGCCGCTGCAAAAGAAGCAACCATCATCCTTTGTTCCTCACAACAGACACAGTAATATTATTTCATTTTCTCTCACTCATTGTTCTCAAACTCCTATCTTTTCAGGCAGATTTCAGTTTTCATAACAGGTGTGGTTCTGTAAACACATTTAACCATTTTCAGAAGTTTTGCAGTTTAAACCAAGATGGTTTTCAGTTTAGTACCCCTTTCCATTTCTATAGCATTTGACCAAATAACTAGAAAATTCTACCAAAGAACAGCTCCAAATATGAAAGTATAAAATTATTGAATCATATTCAACATATTTTAGCTGAAATGCTTTAAAATTTTTATGAAGTCATTAAAAAGATTTTTTTAAAAGATCAATTTACAAAATGAGGGTAAAGTAGTACCTTCTGGTGGACAGCCCCTGTGATATAGATAAAATAGTGGGGGGCAAAGTCAAGAAAGGACTGAACCTCCAGCCTTGGCATCTGCTTGAGGATGAACCGGTCATCTGAGAAGAACCATAGGAAACAAGTAGCACACGACTGCAATTTTTTTGTAATGGTCACTTTTCAACCAACAGCTTATAATGGTTCAACTACAGGTTTTCCCCACTTTGGACCAAATATGTTCAGTGAAATCATTTTAGGTGAGGAATTGTTATACAGGGGTCAAATTGTCATTTCATGAGGGGGAAAATGTGTTCATAGACCACAAAGTTGCATTGAAAATAAACACCACAGTAAAGACATTCCAAACATGATGACTCCAACATATTTTATCATTTGACAATAATTATTCTAAAGTACCACTGACAGTGGTGACCAACTGACACACGGTGGCTAGGAGAGAAGCAATGCAGAGTGTGTTTTTTAAACGGTATTAAACTGAACACACAGCGATATTGCATATAGGACATGGCATGATAGACTCCAACATGACAGACTGTTCCAAATTAGTCTAATTAAAACACTGTTTTTATATCTCATTAAAAAGGTATAATATATTAAAAATATTCAATAAAAGCATACAATCTGTTTGAGAATTTGTTTCAGATGTAGTTTTGAATAAAATCCTGACATTTTATGTTAGGGTATATAGTTGTTTATCTGTGATGTTGTGCAACAGCCCTTCCTGTGTGGGATGAGTGTGTTCAGACACAGTTTAAAAAAAAATAAAATAAAAAATAACCACTAATATCAAGATGTTGGTGACAACAAAAGTATGTGGGAACTTTGGATTGATGCTCAGATCATGTGTCACCTTCAGTAGCATAGAAGACCGCTCCAGACTTGCCCCCGCGGGCCTGCCAGTTGACACAGTGCGACAGTGAGCGCACAAAGTCCTCCTCTGTACTCTCCATGATCTCCTCACGCATCTTGTGAAACTCCTCAGCATAGTAGACACGGCAGTAGAATTTTGCATTGGCATCAGAGAACTCTGTTGATGAGCAGCGCAAAACCAAAAGCAAGAGTGAGTCTTCAACCCAAAACTGGTTAGAACTGCTTTTTGACACAATGAGGCTACAGGTGGACAGACAGAAGGGAGAAAAATTTTTACTCACGCAGTTCAATGTGGGGGTTTACAGCCTGCTTCTTCTGCTTGTCTCCTCCATCTGTCTCTTCTGAGCAAACAAGATTGCAGTTTAAAATCATAAACATATATTTCTGTACATTATTGGTTTTAACAGCTTAGTTTACACTTACACTAGATATTTTAACCAGAGTAAGTACAAGAATAGTACAGTAGCAGTGAGGAACTGCGGTTCTGACAGTTACCCCAAACTTACCAGTCCATATCTTTAACCATAGTGCTACCTGCCACAGTATATTTAAAATTAGAAGCAGATTCCAAACACTTTGCTGCTGTGCAGCTGCCAACCACCTTCATCCCCAATAACAGACTCTTACTGAGTGGATCAGCATCTGTGGTAGAACGACCAGTTTGGGATGTTGCAGCTTCAGTTGATTTGGCTGGACTGCTCTTCACCCTATTCTCTGCAGCACTGCAACCACAGAGAAAATGTCAGTATGAAGGACTTTCAGCACTGCCTTTGATGAGCTCAGTGTGATGACCTTCACTTTGTCATTCATGGAGTTCACCTGCTGGACTGGGCAGTCTCCTCTCCTCCAGTCTTCACCGTGGTTTTGGAAAGCTCCTCCAGAGCAGTCTTGTACTCCTTACAGCTGCACAACAATGCCACGATCACATTATTACTCAACAAGCTTTCATGCAACGGGACTCTTCAACTCAGAAGTCCTCACCAATAACCACTGATAATATTTTATCTAATACCATATGCTGGCACGTTACACACAGTACTAATTCTTAGTGCAAAGATCTTCTTATTTGAGTTTATCGAGCTGAGAGGACTCACCTGAGGGCAAAGGCAATGATGGAGCTGGGTTCCCTCTCACATACAGCAATGGGTACTCTCTCATGTTCATACATCAGGTAATGTTTGTCTGGGTCACTGACACAGAATACTTCAATTATCAGCAACGTTGCATCCTAAAACTCTTCACTCTGCCTGCTCTAATCATACAGCAAAATCAAATATAAACTACACAGCCCAGTTACACTTTGTCTTTATAATAGTTAACCTCTTAATCCCGAGTAGGGTTGCAGAGATTCAGAGCCTATCCTGCAATCATACACCACTAGGCTATGAAACTACCCCCAGATGGGATGTCAGACCACCAAAGTGTGTTTACCTTCCCTTTCAACATTTAAACCATTCTAGAAAATGCTGGAATATCAAAATTGTGTGTAACGGGATGGTACTCACCATTATTTTAAAAGTGAAAAATAAAGATGCATTCCCAAGCCATCAAAAAACTCCCAAACAACTTTTCCCAAATAATAGTAAAATAACGTAAAACACCTTGCAGCACATGCAGCATTGTATACAGTGCACACGCACTGGTGATTGTGCCACTTTATTTATGAGATTGAGACACTCCACAAATGCATAGAAACAAAGCAAACATGACATGAAACTGATGATGATGATGATGATATCCTAATATCAGCTGGTGTTAAAAGTTTAGTCACATTATGGTGAAATTTCATATAAAGGGACTACATATACTGGTGTGTGTGTGTGTGTGTGTGTGTGTATGTGTGTGTGTGTGTGTATATATTATATATATATAGAAATAAATAAATACTTTTTTTAGTTAGTTAGTTAGCTGGCTTATTGGTTTTATAAACCACACTTGAATGTTCAGGTATACTTACAATGGAACAGGAATTGGATTGTAGCTGCTGCCAGGTAACAGGTTAGCCAGAATGGCTTTCATGGTTGATTTCTCCTTTACTTGGCTATCATTGGAGCCCATCAGGTGTCCATCAAACACATCTATAGAAAGAGAGATTGGATGAACACCATCACTGAATTTTGGAGAGACACTTAACCATTTAGAAAGAACCATGTGGAAAAGAAATGTTATTAAATACCCTTTTCATAAAAACCCCAAGTTTACATCTGCAACAAAAAATACATGAATGTTCTGCAATGCATGCTGCACGTCATTTTGGAGTAAAGTGTGCAGTAAATTAATACAAGTTGATGAAAATACATGTTGCTGTCTGATTTTGTGTTTAGATGTATGCATGTTCATGTCTTTGAATTTGATCGCACACCCTCTGGGATGCTGACGGAGTCCTGGTCTGGGAAAGATGGTCCAGATGAGACCAACTCTGAGCCAAACTCTCCAGGGGATGGCAGCTGAAGCAAGGAAGATGAGCCAGAACCCGAGGGCAGGGTGCTCATATGACGATCCTCTGCAGGTCAAACAATGGGAGAGGTGGGGAGCATTAACAAGCAGATGTACTCCTAAGAAATCCACAGGACCGTATGTCTGAAAGAGCCCTCACTCAGTCACTCGCAGATGTTCATTCTCACCTTTTTCTCCATTTTGTGCCACAGGCGAAGGGTTACGAGGTGATGACTCCAAGGCACTTGTCTGCTGACACAGACCAAACAGTTTTTTCAGTGTAGCAAACACAAAGTCCACTGTGGACTTTGTTACTGGACTCTAATCAAGACCTTAAGTCAGTTCACTTGTCAGCTCTGTTCAAATTCATGTTTGCTTCAAAAGGAACACAAATGGAAAACATTTGATGGAATCAGTTTATTAAAACAAATGTTAAACGGAGTGGAAACGTGCAGCTTTAACTGGAAATAGCAATTAGAAACATTAATTAATATATTACTGCCCATCTCTGTATCTGTATAAAGTTCAATCACTGTTTGTTAGTTCTTTATACACAGTTTTAATTTCCATGCTAGCGTCTTGAAATTTGGCACACGGGTACTTTTTACCCTAAGTAGGTTTTTGTGTAGTGAAATCAAAAAAGGATACTTACCATTATGAAATTTTTAAATTCTGTCTGACAGAGGCATGGATAAGTAGTGACATCATATACAGACAAATTTTCTAGCTCCACACACACGGAGCTAGAAAGAAAAAAAAAAAAAAAAAAAAAACTT
>UFQX01001195.1:16333-33820 GCA_900497675.1 Arapaima gigas | reverse complement strand
AAAAAAAAAAAAAAAAAAAAAAAAAAAACTTACAGTCCAAGATCTTAAAAGACACCAACCTTGCTGTCCTCTGTCTGCCTGTGACGGCCTGGGCTTGGTGGAACAGACATACGCTTCCTCCCCTTCTCCTGTTGGAAAAGGTCCTGAAGCCTGGCATACCGAGGACCAAAGGTCACCGATTTAAAAAATGTAATTTCGTAAAAAAATGTACATGAAAAAGTCTCCATGCCCAGAAAGTTGGTAAACTGAGAGTGATGGCTCACCGGCTGTTCCAGGACTGAAGAGTCTCACACAGACCCTGCTTTTTGACTACCACGGACTCCAGCACAGCCTGTAGCTGCTGAGGGGAGTCCATGCTGCTGGACAGCAGCCTTCCCTGTAGCTTCTCAATCCAGCTGCGTAGCTCTGCCTCTTCCATCTATACTCCCAAGGCCATCAGTAAAATACACAAGTAACAGTGCAAGGAGGTAGATGACAACCAGCAATACTAACAAACCAAGACATAACACTTCTAAAACAAGATTCTATTTAAACATACTGAGCTGTATAATGTCATTGTGTTGGGTTTTTAATTAATATTCACAATGTAATCCAAGAAGTAAAAATCTTACATCTTTCTGTGCAAACAGGTCCTCCATCTTTTCCTCACGCGTCTTGCTGAAGGTATCCGTTTTAAGTGACGTGAGCCGGTCATCAATTGCTACATAAACCTGACCTACCCTGAGAGAAGAGTATAGGCAGTTATGGCCCTTCACCCCACAGCTTTCTGGGTTAGAAATCCCTGTTATGAAAATTCCTGACAAAACTCTTTAGTGGACTGAGGGCTCGTACTTCTGAGAAAAGTCCTTGATGTCCTGCAGGAGGCTAGCTTTGGACGGCCCCTGGTTCTTAATGCAGATCTTAAGAGGGGGGAGGCAGATCTCCAACAGCCGCACCGGGGTGTAGCTAGAATGTGAGGGTTAGACAGGTACATTGATATCATCTCTAAAAACCACTGTGGTATTACAGCTTTCCACAATCAACAATGTGATGCGTTAACAACAAACATGTCAGTAAATCAGAATGAAATGCATCATAATGCATGATTAATACACGAGGAGAGTTGTATAGCAATCCTCTATCTAGAATTGAATTGTAGCTGTGCTCGGTAAAGCACATCAGCCCATAACAAACATCAAAGTGACAAATGCTTTGTGTGTATTCTGGTATATAATCACCCTACCTGAAAGAAGCCACCATCTGATTGTAGGAGAAATACTGGTGGTAGTCTTTATGGATGGAGTGACCACAGGGTTCAGCATTAGCACGCCGTGTGTATTGGTGTCCATAGAAGCGGAGTTCCAAGTATTTGGCAAAAGACATTGACCAAGAGTCGTTGGAAAGGGGGACCACAGGTGTTACCTAAAGACACAGGCTACAAATGATAAATGGCACAACTAACCCACAGAATCACAGCATAAGCTAAATGTGAGGCACAGATTATGGATAAAACAGCAATGGTTCAGCTTCGGTTCAGGGACGTAGTCTTGTCACACGTGTCAATTAATTCTGTCACAAAGAGGAACACAAACTGACGTCATCTTCAGAACTACAGTCCAAGCATAGGTGCAGGAATACTTAGCATCTGATCTCTTTTTCTTTACCTGCTTGCAGATGCGGCACCAGGAATAGTTGAGGATAGTGTGCTGGTAGCCTGGCACTGGTGAGTCGAGCTCCTTCAGCACAATCTGCATGCAGCCATTGCCATGCACAAAGCGTCGGATATGATGCACCATGGGAGTCTCGCAGAACATGCTGGGACACTGGTAGGAAGGCCTACTCCAAACATAGCCACCAGATTAACACATTATTGTCACCATCATCAGCATCATCTTTACTTTTATAATCTCGACAATTATCGTTTGAACTGGAACTGGACTTGAACCCACCAAAACAAAGTGAACCATATGTGATTGCAGTTAAAGAAGCAACTGTTAAAAATAAAAATCTTTACCTTATACCTATGAAATCATATATAACATATCCTTAACAAAAAAGTAATGTGTTTAAAAGTGGATGACATAATGTAACTTTAAATATAATAAGTTACTGCACCGTCCCATAAAATGCATCCTCAACAATATTTACCTGAAACAGTATCGTTCTAAAAATACTCCAAGTGTCAAATCATTCTTCCCATAGAATTCCATTGTCACAATCCTGTCATAAAGAAGAGATCAAAAATGGTGTCATTAACTATTTTATGTACTTATTAAATTGAAAATTAAAGCCCTGTTTGCAACCTCTTCTTTATTGCTGGGTTTGAGTAAGCAGGGGCCTACCATGGGCTAACACAGGGATTTGGGGCATTGCTGGACTGTGCGGATGAGCTACTGAAGAGCACACAGAGGCGCTGGTGGTTAGCTGGATTCAGGCAGTCCATCTGTAAAGGTGAAAACAACAATCCTCAGGTACCTAACACAAATTCAAGCCATTGTCTAATGTGAAAGCAAACTGACAAAGGCATAGTCTGTATCCAGCAAGCAAATGGAATGCTAGGAGGACTGAAATGTCTATCAAAAGAAAACCATTATCAACAAAGTGATCTGTAATCCAAGTGGCACATTCTCACCTTGGTTGCCCATGCTATGTCGTTCTGCGGTTGACCACGGTCTTCTTCACTGTCTGCCTTCAAAGGAGCCTTAGGGGGGCCTTCTTTTGTCATAAAAAAGGGATCAGAGTTTTTCTGTTGGATACGACCCCCTTTAGCCCGAAAGTCAGCCAGCATCCTTGCTAGGTCCTGGTTGCAGCCCAGCGGTTCAGCAATACGCATGCTGGTGAGCTGGTGGGATGGAAGGACTAGGATGGAGCGTGTAGGTGGAGCGACACCATTGGCCACCACTGGTGGGGACTCCTTCAGTAGGTGTCTTTTACGACGTCCATCCAACTCCCTAAAGTCCTTATTGAGCAGTGGGGAAAGATAGACCTGTTCTGGGAAATACTCGCGGCTGGGGCAACGGAGGCCTTCTGGCATGAGCAAATAGGGTTCTTTAAAGGAGATGAATGGTGAGATACATAGAATGATGTCTTTGAGCTCTTGTTTGAAGGCCACTGAGAAAGATTTGAGGCGGTCATCAGAAGAAGCCACTTGCTCTGTGATAAACATGCCTGTGTCATCCTGCAGTGGATCTCGAAAAAGTTGTGGCAGCGGTGTCTCTGACCCAGAGCTCTCATGTGAGTCTCCCCGAAGGAGCACACTCTTGCTCTCCTCTGTACCTGCCTCCAGATCAGACATGAGGAAGGGAGGGGGCATATGAGGAGGATGCACGGGAGGGCAAGAGATTGGTGTGGAGGTCACCACGTCCTGCTCAGCCCCCTGGCTACCAGGGAAGGAGCCCATGGAATCGTCCTTGTTGGCTTTGGGACTTTCAACTTCCTTCAGAGAAGCCTGCAAGACAGCACCTGACTTCTCCAGAGGGACACCCTGTTCCTGAAGCCCTGGCTCGAAATCCCCTACCTGGAAAGTGTGACTCTGATCAGTGGCGATTTCTTCGTCCCCTTCCTTTTCATCTCCCTCGGTGCTCTCCAACAGGCAAGGAAAGGAGGTGCTCTTTACCAGACTGGGTGGCATTGCAAACTCATCCATTAAAAAGGAGATTTCAAGTTGTGAGTGGTAGGCCACACAGATCATGAACTTGATGATTTCCTTAACGCGTGCCAGCTCATAATGTGAGGCTCCCCGCAGTTTGATGGTGCAGCCCAGTTGTGGAGGACAGCCCTCAAAGAACATCAGAGTTTTTGTCTCATCTGTTTTTGGGTGCAGGGCAAAAGGTACAAGAACAAATGTGGGAAACAAAAGTGGTAAAGTGATATAAAACAAATGACCTATATTTATTTATATATCCAGATATTCCTCAAGATGCAAGTCTTTGACTTACTAGCTTTTATGTAAACAAGGAAAATTATTAAATACCCATCTCTGATTTACGACCAACATGAGGGTGATTTTTCCTCATTTATGAGTAATAAGAGCCAAGTCTGGGGGAATTTTTGAAGTTGACTAAGAATGAGACTAGCTGGCCGTGCGCCACACACTCACTGTTGGTCAGTTGGAAGGCATGCAGGTAGAACTTGTGACAGGTGCCCAGACGGGGCTTGGTGAGCAGTTGGTCCATGGACATCACTAGGTCCCCTTGTGTCATTCGGCTCACTTTGTCCAGTACTTGCTGTCAGAATGGAATCAGAAAAATGTCAAACACAAAACAAGTTTTAACAGGCTGACACTAGAGGGCTAAATTATTCACTACATTCCATACTGAGTAGTAACTGGTCTTTGAAATAACAGACTGCAGAAGTACCCTATCCCAGTCTAACTTCCAGATGAAACCCCATGTCAAGTGTTTCATCCAACCAATCTGAGGTGGTTTAAAAACCAAAATTATACTTACTGGCTTAACATTGATGACCAGGCTGATGCCATGCTCTAACAGCATGTCCTGCGCGATGCGAGACACTGTCTTTTCTACCAGTACCAGGCTTGGTCGCAAGTCTGCAATGCGCTGCACGTAGTTTTTCAAGAATTCTCGTTCCTAACCAAAAGACAGTTATGTGAACCACACAAACTGGAAGTTTATGTTCTTAAAAAAAAAAAAAAAAAAAAAAAAACCCACACAATTTAAAATACANCCACACAAACTGGAAGTTTATTTTTTTAAAAAAAAAAAAAAAAAAAAAAAAAACCCACACAATTTAAAATACAGGGTAGAGCTTAATAGTTTCAAATGTCACTATGATACTTACTCATCTTTATCTTTTGAAAAGATAAAAGCATCCTGGCATCCTTACACAGAGGCATCATATAAACAAACTGACAAAATCAGTGATGCTATCCTGTATGGAACATTTACTGAACAGTAAATCAGCATATTTACCTACACTGAGTTACCAGTTTATTAGGAACACATCCCACTTTTACAAAAATTGCACATTCCCACAATTCATAAGTCACATGATTGTGGTGTGGTATAAATCAAGCAGAATGGCATTTGTAGCATCAGTTAGCATTCAAATGAGCTTTGTATTGGGCAAAATGAGTACCTATAGTCACGTTGAATGTGACATGATAGTTTGCACTAGGTGTGCTAGATTTAGCATCTCTGAAACAGCTGTTGTCTTCCACTTTTCACACACAACTGTTTCAAGTGTTTACAAACAACAGAGCAAAACACAAAAAAGTAGCAGTGGTCAGCAATCCTGTAAACGAATACAGCTTCTGGATCAGAGGTGGACCAGAACCACGAAAACTGGACCACTTAGGAGTTGAACAGTTGCCTGGTTGAATGAATTCAGGTTTTTTTACATCCTTCTGATTAGACACAAGCAACACTGAGCCTATGAGCTGTCCTGTTTATTGTCAACAATACAGGCCAATGTGGCACTGCGGTGTGGGGAATCTTTTCCAGGCACACATTAGAGCCCCTGATACCAATTGAAGAATTTTTGAATGGAATGACATATCTCAACTTCACTGCTCATGAAGTTCGTCCCTTCATGGCTACACTTCCAGCATGATAATGAAACATGACAAAAGTCACACATCATCACTAAATGGTTCCAGGAACATGGCAGCGAGTTTTCATTGTTTCAGTGGGGTGCACAATTCCAGGATCTCAGTTCTATGAAGCATCTTTGGTGTAAGATAGAAAGGGCTGCTCACACCAAACTGTGCAGATATCCAATTTGTAGCGACTATGCAACATAATCATTCCCACATGGTATAAAATTCCTACACAGCACATCCAGCATCATGTAGAATTTATGCCCAAACAGATGTATGCTGTGGTGAAGGTCAACGGAGATGCAACACACAGCTAAATAGGGCTACCTAATAAACTGGCAAATCAGTGTATATCTAAATTAAATTGACTCAAAACAGATAGACTGGAGTCAGATGCATTTTTCAGAGGCACCACATTGTCTAGCTGCTAGTCTTTATGCTTTTCTGGAGCTTTGCTACTGTAAAACTGTGACATTGTGACAAATGTTTTACAAGAACATTCTGAGGACAAAGTTAAGCTCCTACCTGCAGTACAATAGGGTCAATGCAAGTGAATTTTGTCTCCTCCCTGTACAAGTACTCAATGGAGCACTTCAGCAGCAAGATCTTGGGGTTCTTAATGTAGGAGTTCATCTAGATATACAATAACCACATAATGAATGCAAGTGCAGTCTATAAAATAATTCATATTAGTATTTTTAATATTGATTTTCAAACAAAATATAAGCTTTAAAGTGCTACATACCTTTTTATGGGCAATATTCTTGGTGCAAACAAAACCATTAACCACAGAGGAGTCAAATTTCTTTCCTCCTGAAATCTTTAGGGAAAACAAATTATTAAATTACTGCTAAAATTCAAATTATTTCTTCCAGTTAAAGCCATACACATCATCTTTCCTATTAGGAATAGGTAAACGAAAAATATATCTTTGATAGTAGGATAACAACAACCATCCAACGCTCAATTGAATCGTGAAATTAATTTGAGAAAGTATACAATATTTCATTCACAAAACCTTTAAATGCTTATTTTAAATGCAGTACTTTCTTAACAATATGAACTTGTACCATTCAAATATCTTCTATTATGATGGTTCATTCAGACTGACTTTAGTACATTAAATGTTAATCTTCTCCAGCAGAGTAACTGTCTTCCTGTAATAATACAAATCCATCAAATCTTTCTCAAAATACCAACATTTATGTATGTAGGAGAATGCCTGGGGTGCCACTAAGAACGTATATGGCAGACTGTTAATGCAACCTTTTTGATGTGGACGAACTGTCGGATATCCATGTCATCATCACAGCTGCGTACATCTGGGCGGACCGTCTGCACCACTTGCCGCACCACAGGTACAATGACGTCACGCCAGGAGAGTGAGAGAGACTCGCTGTACAAAAGCTGCTGTAGAAGGGCCATCATGTGGCTGTGATTGGCTGAGCTATGTAGACACAAAGGGTGTTAAACCTGTGTTATTTTTCAGTGGCATGAAACGGGACAGGTTGGCATGGTAGCGCAATAGGTGATGCGGGTGCCTTGCAGTGCCTGAAGCGCAATCAGATCAGAGTTCAATCCCTGCTTACTCTGTGTGGTGTTTGCAATGGATTTCCTCTAGGTGCTCCAATTTCCTCCAGCACTTAAAAGACTTCTGTTTCACGTAAATCAGATTATTTACTGTGATTTCCAGTGTACAAGTAATGCCCCCCCCATCAGCTGCTGCAACTTTTTACGTCTGTGTAAAAAAAAAATCTGCACACACACTATGGTATTGTATAACATGTTGCCTATACTGAGAGTTTTATTAGTTTATTACAAAACCTAAACAGCCCTTAAATGCTGCTGACAAAAAGTCAAAAAATCTACACTGCTGAGTTTAAGTTGCACATTACACAGCTATTGGTGAAACATTCAAGAACAATATGGAGGGTGACGCTTATAAGCAGAAGGCAACAGTGCGCCTCCCACCAGAAATTGCTGAAAGGTTAAAACAGCAATACTGACAATGGAGATTTCAATAGTTTGAGCAATACTGGGAAGGACTTAGACCACTGTGTTCCTAATT
The DNA here is from genome assembly GCA_900497675.1 of Arapaima gigas. Lineage (NCBI taxonomy): Eukaryota > Metazoa > Chordata > Actinopteri > Osteoglossiformes > Osteoglossidae > Arapaima > Arapaima gigas. The sequence continues at coordinate 26,216 of UFQX01001195.1, read as the reverse complement.
TGTGACAGTGCGTTTCATCATGTATACTGATATTCAAATGTTTGTTTGGGCTACTCTTTACGTTTACATTTATCTACTATTAATAATAATAATAATAATAATAATAATAATAATATCATCATCATTATTAAGGTTTATATGCTGCAGGTATTTCAGATATGCAACTAATGCTTTTTTATTAATAAAATATGATACATTATTATAGAATGCAGTTGCATATCCATTTGGGTGTCATTGTGAGCTGTTACCATTATGAATGCATCCATGACCCATTCAGTGCATTGTGGTCCTATCAGTAAAATGCCTGCTAAATAGAACTAACACAGTGACACATTCTCTTGATTTTTTTGTATGTGCATTTTTAGGATATGAAACTTGTACTCTGAAGCAACTTGTAGTCTGGAAAATACAGTAAATTTAATCAATTTTGAAGCTTGGCACTTTGAAATTTTTAAACGGCTCACAATTTTTAAAAATGGTGTGCAGATTGAGAGTGTAGGGTTGTGTTGGGAGTACTCACAGCAGTCTTTCCATGGCTTTCTTCTCCCCATTCTCTTCTCTTAGTTGGTCTAGTGAGCTGTGGTGCCAGCCCAGTGGTGTGAACAGCATTTCCTTGGCCTTTTCTTCCACACGTCGATTAAACAATGATTCTGCGAGACATGCAAAGCTCATATGAGTCACTCTTAGACAAACTTACTTGAATAACTAAGTTCACTTCACTAATAAACATATGGATTTTATTTGCTCTGAAAAAAAAAATACTGTAGTAGCAAAATTAAGTTAGAACCCAAACCAGCAACCTGTCTGTTCTCTCCCATTTCAAAAGGAAAATAAAGTTAAACAGATCTTTTTAAGTTCTGTGTTAAGATGCTAGTAAGTACAAATTTGAAGTTAATACTCTGCTGCACACTTGTATGAGGGTCATGGGAATATGCTAACCAAGTCTACATCTGTTTTTTGAACTTGAAAAGGCATATGAGCAGGTCCCTCAGTACGCACTTTGGGAGGTATCTCAGGTTCTTTTTCTCAAATGATGAAATGATGGAAGGGGGATCAATACACTGAAAGATAGACTAGTGCAGTGTTGGCAGTCCTGTGGAGTCTGGATTGATCTGTGATGGTGAAGCTAAGTTTTTGGACAAAGCTCTTAGTTTACAATTATGTCCCTATCCATACATCTGTTCATAAGCTTTAGGTAATGAGCAAAAGAACGGTATTGCAGATACATGCAGCCTCTACATGAGGCCTCTACATAAGATTTCTAGGTTCACTCTCTGTGACAAGGTGTGAAGCTCTGCAATCCAGAAAAGCATCAGAGTTCAACACCTGCTCCACTTTATCAAGAGGGGCCAGCTGAGGTGGTTTGGGGAGGTTCTAAGAATGCCCCCCTCTCAGAAGTTAAACCAGGCATAACCAACTTGGAGGAGACTCAGAGGAAAACCCAGGGTACACTGAAGAGATTATATCGCTCAACAGGTCTTGAAATGTCTGAGGATCCCCCAGGTGGAGCTGGAGACCTTTGTATGGAACCAGGGCGTCTGGGCCCCCTTTGTCAGCCTGCTCCTTCAACCAGGAAATACCTGACTTTCATCCCATCATACTTTATAAACCCTGACACATTACAATGATGAAATGACAAGGTGGAGGTCCCCTGAACTCCAAACTGTGAAGTGTTTTATAAAATTGCACAGTAAAGCATGTTACAAATCCATATGAAGGGCTACCTTTGATGAAGGCATCGCTGATGGAAAACTGTTGGCCTCCTTCCTCTGATACCAGAAACTCAGCTGAAGACAGGGTGGAGAAAGAGTGCCATGAAGCAACATTGGAACAAGATCTTTCAATTTTCCTTCCAGAGGTTCAAGCATAACACTACTCATACACGTTCAATTTATTTAATGTAATGAATCAGTTTGGGGCATGTCCTATAGTTTTCTTTTGTGCCAAAGAAAACTTAAGAACAGGTAGGCTAAGTAGGAACTGGAGTGGATCAACACTACCAAGTTAAGAATTTTAGGTTTAGTACTAAACAAACAGCCATAGATTGCAGAAAGACTTCATCCTGTTAAAACGGCAATACATTACACCAACTGACAGAAAAGTATCTGAAATTAAAAGACATGAGGTTAAAGTGCCATTAGAAGTTCCCACATTAATGCAGTGACTCAGAACACCAGAATAGTAACACTGTAACATTAATTAATTTTTAGCCAATAAGGCCAAATCATTTAGCCTGATTTCACATACTTCCTATGTACAGTGCCTATAAAAAGTATTCACAACCCCCCCTCCCCAAAAAAAAGCCTAATCTTGCTGTGTTACAGCATTTAACTGAGAATTTTTAATCACTCATCAAAACAAAATACTGAAACATCCATGTTTTTATAAAATAATCAGATGAAGAAAATAACTAAATGTATAAAATATTCACTGCCTTGCTTTAATGCAATTAAATTACTACTGAAGTAACAAACTCTTTTCTTTGCCACAAAACTACTTCAGTTGAGTCCACTTGTTTACAGCTGAGGTATCCCTACTTAGTTCATTCTTAAGAAAACACAAAATCACGAAACCCAAGGAATTTTCTAGACCTGAGACAAGGTTCCTGAAAAATCCCTGTAAGGGCAAGGAAGTTTAAAAAAAAAAAAAAATAAGCTAACTTGGAAGCAGAGTAAAGTACATTGTTAAAAATGTGAGGAAAAAAATGTAACTGAATCTGCCCAGAACTGACCGTCCTCAAAAACCAAATGTCTGTACAAGGGAAACCGTTGTAAGGGAGGCCACAGAGGCCTATAGTGACTGTACATTAAAGTCCTCCAGGATGTGAGAAAATGTGCATGACACCTCAACAGCACACAGATTTCATAAAATGTTCCCTTGCACAGAAGGGTGGTGAGAATAGAGTCTTTGTTGAAAGAAAAAAAACCTCTTCACACAGCTGCAGGTTGCCTAAAGACTCAACAATTTGGAGGAAGATTCACTGATCTATTGGGCCTTGATGCTAAGCATTATGTTTCACACAAAAAAAGCACACCACACCATCCTTACACTGAAGCAAGAACACAGACCAGCAACCTGTCTGTTCTCTCCCATTTCAGTGAAGCAAGGTGGTGTGGTGGTAGTAGCGTCATGCTGTTGGGATACTCTTCTGCAATAAGGACTATAAAACTCAAAGATTTTAAAAAAATGATGGAGATAAATACAAAATCTTGGATGAAAATGTGCGGCAATATACAAGAGCACTGGTAGTTGGAAGATGATTCATCTTCCATCAGGACGATCAGTAACATATTGCAAAAGCCACATTGAAGTAGCATAAAACCAAAAATGTTAACCGCTCGGAGCGCTCCAATCAGTGTCCAGGCCTCAATCCAATTATATGTCTGTGGAATGACTTAGAAAATGTTATTATTGATGAGGTATTAATTTTGTCAAGAACAATGGGCAACATTTCCAGCGTCAGGATATGCTACAGTGATAGTCTTACTCAAAGATTCTTACCTAAGGAGATCCTATCTATAATTCTTTAATTATTTAACCATTCCTCGTGTGGAGAGGATGGATACATATGTACCCCCACCACCTTGACATTTTGGAGTATTGCTTGGTAAGCTGCAGAAATTCTTACTTAGATACACCAAGGTTCCATGCTGTAACACAAAATGTGAACAAATCCAAGGACAGTGAATATTTCTTACAGGTGCTGTATGTGTTAGCTGGTTTCAAACCTTTAAGTGTCCAGAATTAGTTATTGTTTTTTTTCCTTTTCGGTGACTGGACAGAAACTGGATTGTCTAAGAGAAAGAGTCAATCATAAGGGGGGGGGGACAAAGGTCACTTGAAAGCACTAACAAGCTTACTATCAAAACATTGACCAAAGCAGAGTCTCAACTTTTGAAATTTTATCTCTAAAGTGGAGTTAATATGTTTGAAGCACAACATAGCCCGATATTGACAAGAACATCAGAAAAGAAGAAAGGAAAAAGTCAGGGACCGTGGATGGTTATTACCTTTCTGTTCAGAATGGAGTGGAGGCACGTGTGGGTACTTTGACTGCTTCTTGATATGGAAATTGACATTGTCCTGCTCTACATTGAGGTTGATGGATGCAGCAGAGTCACTATCCACTGCAGAATGGAAGCTGCTGACCGAGGTCCTCTTACTGGGGCTAGCAGAGTCTACATTCAAAGGAGAAATTTGTAACAATGCCTTAAACATCAACAATGCTTAATTATATAATATGGGCACCACCTCAAACACCAGATATGTACCATCTTAAATAAAAATAGTCTGAGAAAGAGACAAAAAAAACAGTGCATCTGAGTGACTGTATATATAGCACATCCCATGGAAGTCAGTTTCTACAGTTTATGTGAATTACACAATCCCTAAATCCATTACTCACAATAAACCATAAATACATGCACAGTACCTATAGTGTATTCAGAAAGTATTCAGACCCCTTTACTTTTTTCACATTTTATGTTGTAGTGTTATGCTAAACATGTTTAAATTCATTTTTCAGTCTACACTCAATACCCCATAACATCAAAGTGAAAACAGGATTTTAAAATGTTTTGCAAATTTATTAAAAAAGTTAAAATATCATATTGACATAAGTATTCAGACCCTTTGCTATGACACTTGAAATTTAGAGCAGGTGCATTCCACTTCTCAATCAACTTTGAGATGTTTATACACCTTGATTGGAGTCCACCTGTGGTATCTTTAATTGACTGGACATGATTTGGAAAGGCACACACCTGTCTATAAAAGGTCTCACAGCTGACAATGCATATCAAGAGCAAAACCAAAGCCATGACATCAAAGGAACTGCCTGTAAAGCTTAGAGACAGGACTGTTTTGAGGTACAGACCTGAAGAAAGCTACAAAAAAAATTCCAAGGGCACAGTGGCCTCCATAATTCTTAAATGGAAGAAGTTCAGAAACTTCAAATCCCCCCCAAATCCAGGTGTGCTAAGCCTGTCGTGTCATACCCAAGAAGACTCAAAGTTGTAATCACTGCGAAAAGTACTTCCTTTCAGTTGGTGGAGCGATTTGTCTGGTTGATTCCGATAGTGAACGAGACTCCAGCATGTTAAATAGTTACGGGGCCCTGAGCAGTCAGCAGCCAACTTCTTAGAGGGACAAGTGGCGTTCAGCCACACGAAAATAACCAATAACAGGTCTGTGATGCCCTTAGATGTCCGGGGCTGTACAACAACCAAGTACTGAGTTAAAGGTCTGAATACTTATGTCAATGTGATATTTCAGGGTTTTTTTTTTTTTTTAATAAATTTACAAAACATACTAAACTCCTGTTTTCACTTTGATATTATGGGGTATTGAGTGTAGATCGATGTGTGAAAAAATGAATTCAATTTTTCAACAATTTTAGCATAACACTGCAACACAACAAAATTTGAAAAAAGTGAAGGGGTCTTTCTGAATGCAATGTAGAAGATGGTGAAATATAAAGGCCAGAGGTCACATACTAGGTATGATGTAGTCACTTTCATCTGCCAGCTGCTCTGTGTCACTGTCATCAAACTTAATATCCTTAAACCAGGAAGGTTCGGAGTGTCCCTCCAAGGAGGTGACACTATCACTGTCGGGGGATGGTGTCTCCGAGAACTCTGTGCTCTGAAGACAAACGATTGCTTGATTCATTGCAATGCTATCTGCTGGTACTGATAATAAAGAACAGCATCATGAACACCATGGTTATAGCCACAATTATCATCAATACTTCTCACACATTCACAAATATATCAATCTTAATGATTTTGCATCTCATTATCTTTTCATCATCACCCACTGAAATGACCAACACCATAACCTATTCATTTATATGAAAGAAAAATTACATAACATTAAAACCAATTTTTAGTCAGCACTAAATTTTAATTTAAGTGATGTCATTTGGGAGAGTATGTATTGAGTGACCAGACCTGTAAGGGACGATAGAGAGCATACTCATCTCGGAACAGCTGGTCATGATGAGTGACGCAGTCCAACCAGCGCCCATCTACCAATGCCTGTCCTATAGCTATAGCCTGAGCCCTGCATTGTAAAAAGAGAAAGTAAAATTTAGCAACACCAAGCCATCAACTTAATGGCCAAGCTGTAAATAAGATTTTTAGCTACCTGTACATGTGGTTACCAACACCTTGATTAAAAACCTACCTAGTAGAAATGGTACCATTCCGCAGCAACCAGTTGACCAACTCTTTCCCAACAATGCAATTGGGGTAGGTCCGGAGCCAATAGCGATGGTCCTGGAACTCCATGCCTGTGCTGTTGTGGCAGATCTTCTTCCACAAGTCCTTTAGTTGACATGAATCCTGCATGAAAAAGACAAAAAAGGCCTATCTCTTTAAACCAATTAATTTTTAGTATGTGTCATATTTGACATTAAAACTTTAACTTTTTCTCTCATGTACACACAAATTTCAGATTTTGAAAAAATCCAGAACAACCTGTATCTTGCACCTAAGGTATATCTATATACTTGTAGCTCATATTACAAACATGTTGCATTTGGAGGTTCTTAATGTGACTTATCTGGAATATTTCAGGGGACAAGACAAGGTTGCCCACTATCCTGATTTTTGATCTCTCAATAGAACCACTCACACAATTTAGTCATAGTAAGTTGCAGCTGCTCAGTGTCACTATTTGCAGACAATACCTTGATTCTCTTATCCAGTGTCCAAAGTTCACTCTCCAATGCAATCCAAATATTACAGAAATTTGGCATTATATCTTCAAAATCAATCTAACAAAATCAGCTCTGATGCTTATAAATACAGTAAAGAGTGAGGTGACTTTTTCTACAGAAATCAGACCAAGTATCCTTCTTAGGGATTCAAATTCAAGTTCCATCCTACATATTAGTAATAAAAATTAATATAATGCCACACATTTACTTTATCACTTCTATGATACCACTGGCACCTCCAAGTTAGTTAACCAGTTAGACTCTCCAATCACTAAATATATCTGGAACAAGAAACAACCCTGCATGAAATGATGAACATTACAGCAAAGTAAATTAAAGGATGATTTGGCCTACCTGAATTTACAATTTCATCATTGATCATTTGCTTTGTGTGCCTCAAGAACCAGCTACACCCAGATTCTAATATAAGATGTTTTAGCTCCCATTAGTTTAGGTGATTTTCTGTTCTCAGGCCTATCTCCCAAAAAATGAGATATTGTCAAATATGGAAAGATACTGTCACATATGCAATAAACCTTTAAGGCTGCAGAGAGGTAAATGTAATTAAAATAAAATTGCAAGAAGTCACGCCAAAGTAGTATAATGATTAAAAAAACACTCTATTCAAAATGCTTGAGCAGAAATGCAGGTCCTAGAAGAAGTTAACAATATCAACTCACGTCTTTGTTTATACCTTATTCTTCAAAACTAAGCTTCAGACTTAGATCTGCACTTTAAAAAGATAATATTGCATGGTTCTCAGAGCTAAAACATCACCCAATAGGAGTTTAGAAGCCCTGCAGAACAATAGTCTCCTTCACTTATACTAAATTTGTTACATGTGTCTGTTAACATTTCTGCTAAAAAGAATTGGACAAACCTATAGTACAGAGGAGAAGGAAAGTGGACTGAGAACCACTTTGGATTAATGTTTCTGGAGCCTCACATAATCCTAATTACCAATTTATTCATATAAAGGTCTGTTACAGAGCTTACATGACACCCAAGGGAACACATTTAATAAGGCTATTCCTACATCCTTTTTGCACTTTCAGTTTACAGAAAACACTGGGTACTTTTATGCACGCTATGTAGGACTGCCCAGACATATAAGCTTTTTGGGTGAAAGTTGTTGACACTACCTCAACAATGACTACCATGCACTTTCCCACACATCCGGCATGACTACTACTTAATGAAAACTGCAAGTTCTGCATCAAGGAAAGGACTCAGAAGTCTGGCTGGAAGGTTTGACTACAGCCAAGATGACGACTGTTGCTACCTCCACAATTTATCAGTAATACAGTGGTTGCATTCATTAGTGGAATTTGTCTTTCTTAAACTTTCCTCAACAAGATTGAGCTAGGCCTCTGCAAGGACTATGCAAATAGTTGGAAAAGTGAATGTGAAAGATCTACTTAAATTTTTGTTTATGTAACTGTAACTTTTCCACCTATTTATCTAATTTTTTTTGTATCTTGTTGCAACATATTACTTCCACGTAGGTTGGAGGTTTCAGGGTAAATATGTTCAGTGTGATTACTGTTCATTGTAATTTCTTCAAGTGAAATTAAATAAAAATAATAAATGTAGAAAAAGAAGAATGGTGGAGGTGGAGGGCCACAAGCCATGGTACCAGCAGAATTTTCCGTTCCTCCTCGCTGTGGTCGGGTTTGGGCATGGCACGGCTTGTTTGAGGGCTGACGGAGCTGTCATAAGATGGAACCATGGAAGAACCCGAGCGGTCCAGAGACAAGTTAGTGATGCTGGCCGACCTGACAGTACAGAGAAACACAGGCCTCAACATCAATTTCCTTTCAAAGCAGTGTAACAAATCAGCTTAAATATGTCTTGTGTGCATGTTTACTGTCAGCAGGAATGACCCTTTACAAATAATTAGAAATGGCAATAATGCTGCCTGCAAAACACTAAAGACTCATGTACTATCTGCATGCTTTAATATGTGTAAAATGTTTCTATAAGGTCATCTAAATGGCAAAGAGGCTGTTCCCATTGTAAATAGCCTAATGTGACTTTTGTTTCATACCAATTTTAAGAAATTCATAGAAATAGTAGAACAAGAATAATGTCAGGTCAATGTTATTTGTCAGTTCTTTAAGCATTGTATGTATGTATGCAATAGTCAATTTACAAATGTAACTGTAATTTCAAACTGGAAAATAGAAAGGGCACAGCTGGAACTGCGTACAGACACATACTCACCTTTTCCGTGCTGGAGATTTTCCAACATCTTCTTGCACTGCAGCCAGCCTGGAACTGAGGCCACTACTCTGAGACTCCTGGTGAATGAGACTGAGACACAAAGATAGATATACTCAAACCTACATACACCCATAAACAAAAATGAATGACATACAGTTATGCATTTGAACACATACACAGACACACAGAGATAAGAGTACACATGCACACGCACGCCTACACATTAACATTACTTTCAGAACCACAGTACAATTCCAGGACTTGAACAGTGTCCTATCTGACTCGTTTAATCAGAAACAAGGCCTTGCATTAGTAAACCACACACATGCAAATAAATACTCCAGTTCACTCGTGACCACAGCAGGCCTCTACCCAAGGTCTGAGCACAATACTCTTGAGGAAAATCTCTATGACTCACTTCTTCCTTATTCCAATAGGAGTTTTTCTACACAAGAAAAAAGACAAGAAAAATTTCTTTAAACATGTCTTAAAAAGTCGGAGGGCACACCGATTCTCTCAAGGAAAGTGTTACTTACTTTTAGGAACAGTAATTGAAAAGTAACAGGCAACTAACAAATGCAGCACTTTCACTACTTGATTCTAAATAAAAAATGTGTGCATGAGCTGCCCAAATGGTGTTAATTGAGAGGTGTCCCATAAAACTCATTATCTGGACTCAGCACTGCAATTTTCAGTATGACTTTTAGGATCAATCATGAACTAATGGAAGTAATTGCATAATTCAGCACAATTTGTGGTATTCAGATACTACTTTAGGTATCCTGATCAGTACATTTGGATCATTTGGGACACCTGTCAAAAGTGCTCAGACAAGCTGAATAAAAGTGAAAAGCTGGGAAGGCATTCCATTTGAGGAAAATAATAATTTTGTTCTACATCCTTAAACCTGCCAAGGAGCCACCTGGGGGGGGGGGGGGG